>JAOXJJ010000757.1:146811-160878 GCA_025769935.1 Phoenix roebelenii
GGGGGGGGGCAAGTCAAAAAGATAATTAGAAAATTACTATTCTACCACTAGATCACTGGTGCTTCAATGAGAGGAGTTCCCATATTAAGATCTTTTGGAGGCTAAGCCTTGTTAATTACTTCCCATATAATCTCCTGTTAGAACCTAATACAAATAGGATATAGAATGATGACATAAAATCTATTCTTTATTTATTTAAAAGGTTAGTGTTATTTTTACATGTGTTCACAATTTTTTTGTGGATGTAAATATAAAGCCACTTGTTCACACTTCAAATGATTTCTAATTTTTGAATTCCAAAGTTCATGCAATCTGAATATTGTGAAGGAATTTTCTAATATCCTCCAATTATAGGGTATGTTTAAAATGAATTCGTAAACATAGTTTTTCTATTAAAAAAAATGAAATTTTTTTACTTTATATCCAAAGCTCATAGCTATGAGGACCCTGAAAATAGTGCATAGAAATCAATAAAAGAAAATTTTGTCCATCGATTTTATGATTTTTCATCCTATTGACCTTTGATGAGTGATGTCAAATATAGGCACTCATTCTTATTTAGATGTAGAAGTGTATTTTTGTTCCTTCAGGTATATGGTTCATGACTCTAAAACAATGGCATCCATGGTGTCTTCTTGTCACGATGGTTGGAGGTGAAGAGGTTGGGCATGACAATGAACTTTAACCAATCCTTTTTTGCAGAAGTGGCTAAAACCTTAAGCACCATATACCTGCAAGAGGGAATGTGACCGAGGAAAACATAGATAGTAAATATAAAGCTCTCGTAGTAGTCTTCTTTTGTTATTTTTGAAGGAGAAGAGCTGTGCCAAAAATTTTCAACCACTATTCCTCTATGTTTAATCCAAAACAAATACAAGAGTAGGCTTATAGGCTGGTCTATTAGCAGGCCTACAAGGCTGTTAATGCTTTGGTTGTTCAAATTCTCTCTCTCTCTCTGATGAATTTTGAATACAGGGGTCCTCATAGCTCCAGTAACATTGAACACTTCAAAAGTGACGACATACAAGCTAGAGTCTGTCTTGGAGGTTTGATTGATCTTATTGCACATATTCTTCGATATGGAAATATTATTGTTGTTTTGAGGTTTGTTGGTTTACATTTTTTTTGCATTCAGGTTCAGGAATGTGAATGATGGAAAGAATCTGGCAGTGAAGAGAAGAAAAACGTTATAATGCCCATTTTCATGGCACGGTATTAATTAATGCTTAATGAATTTGAGCGATTTCCTTGTGATTGTGTTTATTATTTAAGAACCAAAAACCTTGCTTGAATTTTGTGGAATATAGCAAGATGGAACAGTCTTGTATGACCAATAGTTTAAGATTTTTCAGTCGCACCGATTCGTGATGAGGTCTATTCACGTTAACTCATGCTTTAGTAGTAATTACTAGCAGCCATGTCACACTTTTCCTGCTTAAGTTCACTGTCACGCTTTTTTGCTGCTGCTATTGATCATCTTTATTTTTGCGTCCATGAAACCATTAACAGAGCTTTCAGGTGAAGGCTTTATATGATGCAATATTAATGAGAGGTAATGGATGAACCTCTCAAGCATTAGAGGTGATAATAAGGAATCATGGAGATACCGGTATCCTTAAAAAGCTTGCTTGGCCATGGAATAGCAATTGTTGTCCTCTTGAATATAGCATCCTTCTTCTTCCTCCTTGTTCAGAAGCAGGCCATGGAAATCAAACCATTTATGCCTCCTTTAAGATGTTCGAAAAATGAAATATTCTTTACAAGCGAGTAGATGCTTCAGTTCTATGTGTTTGAACTGTATTATCGACCTTAGTTGTCAGAAGCAGGTATGGGAGGCAACAGTTTAAAAACACACAGTAGTAAAGAAGCAGTTTGGAAGATATTGCTGAATAATTTTCGAGACACCTACTTTCCAGAGCTTATAATTGTATCACATGTTGCAGATATTATATCACGTTCTTCGCTCACATGATTTATCATATGAATGGAAACTTACATGCTAGAGTTTATAATTGCATCACATATCCTGTAATTGATGCAGTCTAAGAAGTTCAGATGAAGGCTTAGGAAACCGGAGATTGTTCATGCAGCTTATGTCAGAATGATTGAAAGATCACCTTTGTGGTTACGATGTTTGGATGCTTTGATATCCTCGATTCCAATCACCTTTCTTCTGTGCCCATTATAAATTATTCAGATGTATGATCTTTGAGCAAGTTGTTTGCCGAAGAAATGCCGATCTTAGCTGCAAAATCTAACTAGCAATACCGCAAGAAATGTCTCTGTAGTCACAATTAGTATAACCTAATCCAGTTCTTGTTTGCTTTTTTCTTTGTTCATGATCATGATTATTATTTTCTTTAACCATGGAATTATTGTGCTACTCCTGTATGGCATCCCGAGGATGTTGTATATGTTCAACTTCGTATATTCCCTTCTTTGGAAGAACAGCCTCATTGATCAGGTGGCCTACTTCATTTTGCAGGAGGCTGATGATGACCACCCTTTGGTTCAGGATTTCTAACCTTCTGTCTTGGATCCTTTTTAAACTAGTATTACTAGATTCCTGCTTTGTCAAGAAGAAGACCACCAAGGAGGAGGAGCCCAAGGAGGAGGAGGAGTAAGAGAATGAGAAAGAGAAACAGGAGGGGAAGGAAAAAGGAGAAGAATTAGGAGCAGCAGCAGAAGACCAGACGAAGAGGAGCAGGAAGAGGAGGTGAGCTTCTTGCCAATTTGATAAACTGAAGAGAAGTCATAAAAGTGATCAATTACTAATCTTTGAAATGGCATGATTACCAAGTCTTCAGGACATGCTAAATTTCATTAGAACGTTATCAAGGATTATCATAGCAGCAAAAATAGAAACCAATTATTATCATAGTAAGGATGAACAATGCTGCCAGGATTGAGAATATAAGGTCGGTATGCGCAACCTAGCTTCGATATACACAAGGAATCACTAAAAACAACAAAAAAAATCTGTCAATACATGGATTTCTGTACCAAAAGCTTGGATACTTTCATCCAAGCTGACCTCCCTACTCCATTTTTGAATGTCTTAATCCCTCCCAGCCCTCTCTCCAGTATTTTAATCCGTGTCAGCATCTTCCATCTCCCCATGTCGACCACAATCAGCTATAGATGCAGAAGAATTTGACGCAGCAACAGCCTTTCCCTTGTAATCAGTGGCAGCAGGAACTGCATCTCCACAGTTCACCTTATGATCTGCCTTCTGCTGCTCCTGTAGATATTGCAGCTGGGCTAGCAGAAACTGGCAAAGAAATGAGAGAAAAGGAGGTTTCAACCACGAGACACTATGGAGATCCAGCATACAGAGAAGGCAAACAATAGAATGAAGCAATCAAACCAAAATGAGCATCACAATAGTATATGAGATTTCATTCAGTGGATGCCAAAACATACGCAGCTGGTTGAGAACGAAGCCCTATTTATGTTCTAAATCAAAAAGTCTGTATGTATATTTCTATTCCAACATGGAATCAAGGGTTTTCCAAAAAAATGCATGAAAATCATTTTTAAAGTCAATATATGCAATTTTGGTCATATCTATTAGTATGGGATTACAGTATCATATTTTGCAAGGTGTTATTGAATATAATACCAGTTATTGTGACTCGCAATATGACAAGACAACAATAGCTGTAGATTGTATTGGTATAAAATTTGTTACCTCAATCTGACTCTGAAGAAGATTTTCCTGTGCCTTCAATAGTGAATGTTGCAGATCTGGATTGCCAGCTGAATTCTGATGGAAAGTATCACTGGAGTCAGGTGCCTGAGAAGGCATGGATGTCGAAGTGTATTGGCTTTGAAAGGGAGGTTGGTGCTGCTGCGCTTGTCCAGAAGCTGCTGCTTCACCAGTCGATTGCTTCTCCATTTGTGGAATATTCATCTGGGGCTGCAAAGCATAATCTGAAGACCTGAAAAAATAGATATGAGAATTACCTGATGAGCAATTCAACTTTTCACCCTCTTAAAACAGCAATAGCAAGTATACCAAGGGAAAATTATACAGGGGGCTGAGAATAGCCCACTGCTTTTATTAATGACTTAAGCTATAATAAGTCTCTAAATTCCAGTTTCAACAATACCGAAACAAAGCCTAGTCACTGCTCAGTGTTTAGAAACTGTTGACCCAGCTTGACTGACCCATTATTGAGGCCGGGTCAATGGTTACTGGTCCAACCACGGGTCAACAGTGGTTGGACTGGATCATTCCCCACTCTCCTTTAGGTTCACCTCTCCCTGTTATAAAGTCTTCATGGTTCCAGATCCTTCTCTCATGTTTCCAAATCCCTCAGTTCCAAGTCAAAAGAAAAAGAAGCAGAGAGGAGAAAAAGAGGAAGGAAGAAGAGAGAAGAGGAAGAAAGAAGAAGAAAAGGGGGGAAGAAGGAGGATAAAAACCCTCTACCACACATTCAGCAGCAAGGGGCTTCTCTGTCAGGGATCCAATGATTAGAGGCTCCCTAGCAATGAATCCTGCTACCGTGCACTTCTCTACCATGGATCCCACTCTCAAAATTAACCTTTTAGTAATTTTTATAATCTAAAATACTCCTATAAGTTTTGGTAATTTTATATGACTGAAAAAATCCTTAACAACTCTTTTCTTTTTGAGATTGACAAACAAGAACTGGATAGAGATTTCCTGTCCCTCACCACATCTCCCCATAACGAGGTAGCGTATATCAATGAGGTTATGCGTGTGTAGGATTAACCAACAAGGACTTGCATGAGTCCTCAATGAAAAAGGGTTCAAACTGGAGAGTTTTTCCCCTCATTGCATCTCCCCACAGGAAGGTGTATCGTATATCTTATTTTAAAAGGTAAACACAGCATAGGAGCATTCTAGGAATATAATCCTAAAACAACTGCACTCAGGAAAACCTCTCCCCCACTCCATGAATTCTCAACATAGACACAGTAGGTCAACTTTCAATGATACAAACGATTCTTCTTTCATTCCAGCCTCATGCTGAAGGCACTTGAGTTCCAACTCCCTGTATCTCTCTTTGGCTCTCACTCCAACTTTTGCCTCATGCTGTTGGGTAGTTCAAATGCTCTGGAAAACAAGTAAAATCACACTCTCACAAGAATGTGGTGATTAGATCTAGCAGGGCCTGAATGTCAAACAGAAAGCAAGGGACTGGGTGTTCTAAGAATTATATATTTGAAGTCTTATATTTTATAGTATGGTTACTGTTAATATCTGTTCTATTGGATGGGTTACCCCTTCAAGTCCATAAGCCAACTTGGTCAATGGGCCAAATCAAGTTAAAAAAAAAAAAATGAACTGATAAATTGAGTTGTTCTATGAATAGATGGGTCACCCAATTTTCAATCAAAAAATAAATTGAGCCGTGGCAAGATTCTCCAACTTAAACTATCATAAGTTGGAGACAGATGGATTCACTTTAACCTGACTTGAATTTATTTATCTTATTTACTTGATGCATCTACTATTTAGATGCGATCAATGATAGCCATCTTACACTTGCTTTGATTAGATTAGGTTGGACTAGCTCAAGTTTGAGTTCATTGTACCAAATTTAAGTTAGTGAATGCACGTTTGGTTGGTCAACCTTAGCTTTGTTCTTACATGGACCATTCATGTCCTTTTTAGCAGTGTAGAGGACTAATTTACACGTCCAGTTTTTCACGTTGTTATGGATTGGGTCACTCGGTTGAGCATGGTGATTTTATTGACTATAAATTAGACTATTTTATGTTCCACTTATTTTAACAGTCATGCATCTCCACATGCATTATAATTAGTTCATACTAAATGCTTTCAAAAATAATGATTCTCACCAGACGAATGTGTTTGCTGGAGCAAATGACTTCTCGTATAATGAAGCAGCCAAGGCAGCAGCTCGAAGCCTTTTCTGGTGCTGGCTTATATTGTCACCCACCTCATCGCTGTCAGGGTCCTGAGTAGATGTGCCAGCCACTGCAGGTCCTGCATATATAAATAAACATTCATGTGTTCGCACAACAATGACCAAAGGCTAACTCTCATCTTGCTTTAAAAACATGCACAACAAGCAAAATTATCCACAAACGCATACAAGCCAAAGTCAATCAACTTATTCTAGAAATTTTAAACGAAAGTGTGTTTATAGCCGTCTACAAAGACAACGTTAGGACACTTCATACTTGATTCCAGAAATTACAGGAATCATCTTGAGAGTACAGGCATATATTGCATGGGATGTCTTCTTCAACAGACTTTATAAAAGGTATACATGGCAGTTGAACTCAATAGGTAAAGCTCGGCTGTTTATTGATGGGATAGATTTCCTCCTAATTTGGGCTAAAAAATCTAGAACTAGGAAACCTAACCTAAACAACTGAATGCCTATACATTTTAGTCATAGCTGAAATCTACAGGGACTTCGATATGCAAGAAAAACTAGACAACAAACAGATGAAACAGACTAGCTACAATAATTTCTAGATATGCTAACAAAGATGGATTATAAAATTGGACAGAGTTGGCTGAAGACTATAATAATAAAAGACATGTAGAGATCATTGCTGTAGTGTGGTTTGACTAGTTCCCTATCCAAGCGGCAACATCATTGGACTGGATGGTGAGCAGAAGTTGTTATGGGGGCAAAGGAAATGAGAAAACAAGCCAGTTCATTGTAAACTGCATGGTATTTCTGCCTATCTATTCTGATATTAAACCCGAACTCTTTCACTTCTGTTCGACCTGCCTGTGTCTCAGCATATCCACACTGCTGCTCTCATCTTCAAACTACTCTCCTAAGTTATGCTTATCTTTACAACACTCATCTAAAATAAATAGAGCCCACCAAGTTATGTTATTGAAAGGAGAGAAACAAGAGATGTGCACCTTCCCAAATTGAAGATAAATTAAGAAAAATAATAAAAGCATTTGCTCAGATTGGGGAAGCACAGCCATCCACCTCTCACATGCATCACATGTGCCAGGTCTACTATTAAATAATGGAAAAAAATGGCCAACCTTTCCCTCATCCTACAAACTACAATTATACACCTCTCTCATTGCTTCCCACATAAAAGATGTCACCACCTGACACCTTCTGTGTGCGACATTTTTGTACTTCTCAAGTTGAAGGTTTATCCATTTGGTGCATGGAAGCTAAACAATCATGGATATTAAAGATAGGAGATCAGAAGTTTTACCAGTCTGACGAAATTCTGATGGAGCTCCCTGTTGACGAGATCCAGCTGGCCTGTTTTCAGGAGGAACAACCAAGGCTCTGCATGTAGGGCAAGTATGCTGCCGCTCTAACCAAGATCTTAGGCAATGCACATGAAAAAGGTGTCCACAGACCAACCTCTTGGCTGTCACCATCTCCTCACGACATATTATGCACGTTGCATCACTTCTGTATTTGCGGTAAGTTAAAGTTCTAACTGTTACATTAGTAAAATAATAAAATTAGAAATTATAATGAAATTGAAGTGAAGGGTTTACGCATTAAGCTCCTCTGGTGTTGCATCTGGGAAGCGTTCATTCATATTCGATGTGATTTTGCGATAACGAATATAATCAGCAACACGGATTCTGAAATTGCGGAATGTCTCATAGAGCTCACGAATCAAGTGCAATGGGATACCATAGTTCCTGATATAAACACGCAACATACAATTAAAATAACCCTTCAAAAGAAAAAATCGCAAGATAGCATCTAGAAATGCAAACCAAATCAATTGCTTAAAGCTCCTTTAAAAAATAACTAAAACAACAAAATGGTTAACAAAATTCATACAAGCATTTGTGGGTTGTTTATGAAAATTACAAATGAAAAAAGAAAAGAAAAGAAAGATGATTTTCATAGGCATGAGTAAATTATTTGATAAAAAAATAAAAAAGTATCCATATATGCATTAACTTCAGGAAAAGCAGAAACATTTCCTTATGCATAAATAATGAATTGACTCAGATCAACTAGAATAGCATCAGCTAATGTTTTTGCAATTAATTAGGATATTTATAATGGAAGACAACAAAAAATGAGACTAACAAGAAAAAAAGCCAGGCCTTCCAAATTTGAATTGAGTGTGCCAGAAGTCTAGAACTATTTGTAATGAAGAGGAGCAGAAATTAATTTAGAAAACTTAATTGTTTATATGATGTTCTATAGTCTTTGTATTTCAATCATGTAATCAAGTCTGAATACATTTATCGCAAGAATGGAAAACATGTTTCTTTCTATCAGAGGCATATATAATATTGCATCAAACAGTCTATTTATGTCCAAACACTGAACCCAACGATAAAAGATACTTACAAGAAGATGACTAGGAAGAAGAATATATACAGAGACAGGTGAAGAAGGTCTCGAACAAGTTCCAGGTAAAAAGTATAGACAGCCTTCCTTTCCCACTGCCCTTCCATAAGCATGTCACTCACATAGAAAACATATTTGACAAACATTGACACAGTCGTTGTTGCTAGAATTGTATATCTGAAATAAAATAAACTACAATTAGCTATGCAATCCCAATAAAATAAAAGACTTTTAATTACAATATCTAAAAAGTAAACTTTCCACAAGGTGAGTGGCAAGGACAGAAAACATTTGTCAATAAGTCCAGTAAGAGATATCCCACAGTACTTAAACCAGGCATCTCATCGTAAGTCCAAGCAAACACATCTTTGTATTCCCTTTAAAAATTTGACAATGCTTTCTTTTTCAGTGATGCCAAGGCTAGCTGATAGAAAGATAGGTTTTTCTTCTTCGCTAAACAACTAAAATAAAAAAGGGTTGATTTGCTCCAACTTTTCTTCTATGAGCCGGGCCGGGCCTCGATTCAATTCAGAAAGATGAAGGGACAGAGATGACTAATTCCCCATCTCATTTGGAGCGGAAAACAAATCGACATCTCGATGTGATACAGCCCTTCTATTTTCGTTGGGAAAGAGCATCATATAAAATACAAATATACGTCAAGTTCCACTATCCACAGAATAATAGAAGAAATTTAGCAACAATACCTCTGAATCAACTAATATCCATTTAACAGGCTAAAAAGCCAAGCTTTTGACAAAGGATCATCTTCAACTGATCATTTGGTCAATAAAGCATGAGATCAAGACAAAAATAAGGCCAATTAAGAGGTCACACCAGCACAACAATTGGACAGTATAAATCCAAATAATTGTATGTGAAGTTACTATGAATGGAAATCATTTATCAACATAACCAACAAGCCATGTCCCATCAATCTGGTGATCGATTTCTACATCTTGTTCTACCAACACTCTTGTTACAGGACACTATTCAGCTTATGGTCATACAAACATTAAAATAATGAGACTCAATATTTCATCACTATGAACAATTTTAGTGAACTTCTATTTAAAGCACATTCTTCACCATAGAAGTATTCATTGTCACATCATCATGCCATAAAATACTCCAGTATATATTTTTGGAGTGTTGGTTGCACCCGACCCCCTCCATATTGGCTACATTCATGCATTTCTTAGAAGGACATACCATCTCAACAGACTGTCATCAATTTATCCTACTTTTTCCACTCTTCAACTTCCTCTAGTCCTCCCATCTCCATAATTATAATTTTAAGGCTTTCAAATATCATCTTGCTTCACTGTGGTTAACTAATCAGTCTCATCAAGTAAGGTATTGAGTTTCACACAGGGTCAATAGCTAGAGAAATTAATGAACCCAATAAACTGCCTACACTATTGTGGCATTTAATATTCAAATATTAGAGAAGTTTGCCTCCAAACTATCCTCCCTTCACAACCACCCCATCTTCCAACTAATAAGCTACCTCACCATCCAATATCTCCAAGGGTGACTACATCCCTCTTATACGTCCTACCAACAGATTCCGTCTTCCATCCTATTTAAAATCCACATCTCCACAGGCTTTCCTTCATGCATATGCTTCCTCTCTCAAACTTCTAATCAAGATATCTCTACCAATGTTGAACCTATTCAAGTCCACACAACAGAGGCCTCTACTCTTCACCACTCGAATCCTAGATAAACAAAACATGATAAGAAATCATTAGAAGTTGCCTCCATTAATAGACAAACAAAAATTGATCCCCATCTTCAATACTAATAAATAATGAGATCTTCATTATCAAATGATCACTTCACAGGTTACTCTAGATATATTTATTTGAAATGAAAATAGAGATCAAGATGACCATTGTACTTGATAAAATTAGATAAACAACCCATACTTCTACTCAAACAACACACACCCTCTATCTTGTAAGAGAATCATCTGATTTTAAAACCTCAATCAATAAACAAAGAACCACCCTTCCTCCCAGAACAATCCAAATCCCTCAAAAACAAGCATTATTGCTAGGATGATGAGAACCATAAAGCAAACTAAAGACCATCAAAAGCCAACCTACCCTCCAGACAGCAAGAACTCTATTAATTGACTATCTTTGCCCTTCCTCTGGTTTTTATTTCACATGACTAGGATTTACCACATCTATCTTGATCTTTTCAATGATCTTGGATTCCAACCTCATGTCCCTTTTGTTAACAATATTCGAATGGAAAATTTGTCATTGTTCACTTTAGTTTCTGAGAACCATAGAACACTAGATTTAACCCAGTACAGGTGTTTGTGTGTATATGAGTATATCTTTTTATCCCTTATACTACACACAAATTTTCAAGGTTAAGTATCCATACATTTCAATGCATCTTAACACATGGAACCATGCTAAATGTCTATGAAACCTGCTCTCACAATCTTCAAGTCTTAGACCCTAAGCTTATAATATTATCTTGCAAGGAGAAACCCAAGCCAAATGTCTACAAAACTAGGACTCTCACGTTCTTCATTCACAATTCTAAACCCCAAAGCTTACACAATTATTTTCTAACTCCCTTGGGTCTTTAAAAAAGGAGGACGAGGGGGACTCTTACATTCTTTGCTCACAAGTCTAAGCCCCAAAGCTTATACTATCATCTTGCAACTCCCTTGGACCTTCAAAGGAGGAGGAGGAGCAGAAGTTAACACTCTCGATACTGAAAACCACCTAAGTGAATAATCAATCAACAAAGAACACATAGGCAAGTGAAATGCTAGACTATGCTATAAAATAGTTATTTATCTCAGATTAGGAAAACTGCATGTTGCATTATAGTTGGCAATATTATGAATGGCTTCCATTAATTGTTTCATATTGCCCTGAAATTGTCTGCAAGGACTACTGGTAATTCAATTATAATATACCTTTTTTATTAGACTATCTAGTAGACCTTTTAAGTTCGATTTTCACCCTGAAAAATAAATATGATTAGCTTATTAAATGGATAAAGCTTGGGATGTCCATACAAAAAGATTTACTGAGTCCTACAGAGAGATGACAAGCAGAAATAAATCAGCTAACAGTTTGAAAATTGCATTTACAGCACAACTAAGAAATACCAAGAAAATTGCATGAAGCTTTTGTGACAACAGCTAATAGGACCTGAATAGCTTACTCAAATGAAAAGAAGAGAGCAACTGATGCTTGTCGTGTCTGTATCAAGGACTTCAAAGAATTATACAAGAAAAGACAATCTAGAATGAGAAGAAACCCCATGAAAGATACTACGCGAATGTGAGACAGCATAGGTACAGATGGAGTCATCTCAATATATTCAACTCTCTTTTGAGCCAACCAATGCAAGGCTTTGATCAATAGAAGAGCCGTTACCATTGCAAGAAAAGATACAGAAAAATCTTGCCGGAATATGGTGATAGCAAAAAGGATCTCCATAACCTCCCTCCATGATTGTTCATTCAACCTCTCAACTTCTGCCTCTCTAAGAGAACCAAGAAACAAACGCTTGACTAACTGCCACATTATACACATGATGACCAGACCCATGTTCAAAAGAAGCACAAAACAGATCTTTGAGGTGGAGAGATACACCATAGCTGGGTAAAATTGCCCTCTGCTGTTAAATGCATAATATATTGCTGTAATGGTGGCCAGGAAACTGAACCCAGCATATGTTTGGAGCCTCACCATTTCTGAAAAATCTGTTACCAAAAGAACCTTATCAGATAACTGACTATCTTCTTTTTCTTTTTGTTTGAGGAAACAAATAGCTAACAAATTTAAACCCTGAAGTTATGTCAATCAAACAATGCAAACCAAAACCATGGTCCTGTAATATATAAAAAAGTCATTACCCACTTACTAGGCGCATCAAACAGTTTACATATTAAAATAGACACAAAAAACAAATTATATCTTATCTAAAATAACAAGATTTGTTTTATGGGATCTCCCAACCCTTGTTCCAGTCATTGCCTGCACTCTTTCTTGTTAACATTCAAGTTTTGCTATGATCCAATTTGTCATGATCTAATTTCTTCAACAATGCAAGTGCTCATGAACCCTGATTAATTAAACTATCAATATAGAGCATGAAACTTCAATACCAAAATCACAATGTTGAGAATTTGACTACAACGTTAAACATCAATATGATCAACATAATGCAAGCCTTGGTGGAACTAATCTTTAAAAAAAATTAAATATTGTAACCAATTTAAAATAAGAAGAAACACAACAAAGATATTTTAATATCAATGTAAAGTTAATTATCAAGACGAGTAAATATCCAAAAAAAAAATCTCAAGAAATTCCCAGAACTCATCTTTTTCCTTCCTTCCAAACACTCAACACCCAAAATTCAATAATCCATCAGAAATCACTGGATTAACGACAACCCTATCCTTCGTAATCAAATATAATCAAAGTATGATGACCAGAAACACAAAACCCCAGATACTAAGAGAAAAAAAAATCATCCTCTCTACTAGGCACCTTAAACATTCACAATTTACGATAGCCGCAAGCAACAAATTATATCTTATCTAATGGAACAACATTTGTATTATGGGATCTTTCAATTTTTGCTCCAATTTCTCATGATTTAATCATAATCTGCACTTTCTTACCCATGACAACATGGCAACGTTATAGTTTTGTTTTTAACAAGAAAGACCGAAGAAAAAATCCGGAAAAAAAGGCATCTTCAAAGGAGGGACAAGAAGAAAGAGAGGAAATTGGAAAGGAGGGAGAAGAACTCACATCAATTGGTTGCCGAACCCTTAGAAGCCGCACCGGCCTGCCACCATCCACCGGGATCGAGCCGAGAGATAGGAAGCCAAGTGAAACCCTAGGTCAGATGAGAAAGCGAGGCGAAGACCTGGGAATTTTGGATCGCCCCACTTTCTCCGAAAAGAGCTGCGTGTCCGAACGAATCAAAAACTGACGCGTGTATCAAGCTAGCCGGAGAGAGTCCAGGTATCACTAGTTGTTGTGCGCCGTGGAAGGGCTGGTGATTAAACGGGGCATAAACCTCAATAAATCACCAGCGAGCAGACGTAGCAGATATTAACAGGGTGGCAATGCTTAACCACTTAATTTGCTTGATTCATTCTCTATTACTTATTTCAACAAAATAATCAGATTTAGATCTAAACTTTTAATTCAATAGATCAAATTTAGATTGGCAAATTTTTGATCTATCTTTTATTCAATCTAATCTACATTCCAATCCGACTGTCATTCTTATAATATTATTTTTGTAATTTTTTTTCTTACTCCTATATTCAATATTTTCAAAAAAAATATTATATTTTTATAGTTTTGTTGGGGGGAAAAGTTGTAATCGAGCATCCCTCCGAGTAGAGGGCTATCGAGCGTCCCTCCGAGCAGAAGGCTATCGAGCGTCCCTCCGAGCAGAGGGCTACCGAGCGTCCCTTCGAGCAAGGGGCCACTGAGTGTCCCTCCGAGCAGGAAGCAACCAAGCACTCTCCCTGTCGTATTCTCTCACCGTACGCCCCGCCATTCTCGACGACTAGCGTGTACGAGCATGACGGACACTTTGCCTATACAACAATTAAAGCGTATGGCTCTTCCAAACGCCAAGTTCACTCAACGGTTAATGCATATGGCCTCCGTGGACATACAGCTTACTCAACAATTAAAAGTGTATGGCTCCTGTTATCTACAGATATCCAGTTTCATACGGCAAACCTGCTCAG
>JAOXJJ010000757.1:160978-188186 GCA_025769935.1 Phoenix roebelenii
AAACCCCGGCCACCGGCTTCTTTGCAGGTCTTCCGGAGGACGCCGTCCGCCGACGGATCGCCGCCCACCGACTCGCACCGGAGCTCCTCCCCCTCGGCCGAGTGGTCCAATTTCCAGCAACAAGTTTATATATGGACATTCTATTAATATCTTCTCAAATTATTATTTAAATATATATGGATAGAGTTAAGCAAAACTATATGAGCCAACAAAACTCCATCACATGTAGGGGTTGTTTAGGGTAATCATTTTGTATTGCAGTAAGTTAGAGAGATGGATGCAGATGGAAATGGCTCAGAGCATTTGGCTATTTAGAGGTCGCGAGTCGTGGGAGGAGAGGTAGGTCGAGGCCATGAACGAGGAGAAAGGCGAGGGTTGAAGCTGAGAAAGATCGAGACCACGATGAATCAAGCCGCAAATTGTATGCTAAATATCGCAAGCATTATAGGATCCATAGGATCTAAGATGACTTTCTTCCATATTCGGCAACTCTATTACGGCGTCCGGTCTAAACCCCGTTCCAGCAAGCTCATGGATACGGACATCCTCGGCCTTCTAGATTGTTCCCCGAGCCCCAACGATTCGGACGTTTCCAAATCCAACGGCTCAGATCCTCCCGAAGCTTCGCGAACGTTAAGGGAGAAGCAAAAACCCTTTCGTTTATAAAACCTCATCCGGCCCTCACCGGAAGCCGAACTCCAGGGCAATAGGTGAGCCTCGCAGCGAGCTTTATCCGCCTAAGTCCCACGAAACACTAGCCCTCCAATTCGTCTTCAGGTATTCCTCTTTTCTCTTGTTTGAGTTCTCCGCCTCCGATTTCGCCTCCCGTGGCCTTGTTTTCCCCGAGGAATGCTGAGTGTTTAAGGGATTGCGGGTCTGGAATTAGTGCTAGGGTTAGGGCCTAAGGTTTGTTGCTTGGTTTGGGTTTCACTTAAAAGTTCGAAACTTTGATGATTTCGATTGGATTTCTGCCAATTTTTATGTCAAAGTGATGGATTTCAGTGCGAGGGTAGCTCCATTTTAACGTTTAAAAGCTTGAGTCAGTCTCCAATTTCTGGCAATGATGTAAAAAGATGCGGTTTTGTGAAAGTAGCTTTGCTGGAATTAGAAGAAATTGGGGAATAAAATGGGTGGCGTGTAACTTGTGCGTGCTATTCTTATCCACTGTTCATGAGTTAGTTCATAAAAAAAAGTCATGTTTAGTGTTGTTCCAATTTTTTAACAGAAAAAAATCGATTATGAGAGCTGATGAAGCTGCAACAAAACGAATGCATATGAGAAGGTTGGAGTATACCAATCTTTTGTGATTGCTATTTAGCCTGGAAAAGCAGTATATCACTATTTTTCACAGTTATAATAAACACAGTTCTGCTATTGGGCAGTAAAACAACTTCTTGTCTGGAGAATTAGGATTATTTTTTAAAAAAATACTCGCTTGTCAGGACTTGTAAATGTGGAGTAAGGAAAGCTTCATCTATGTGGGTGATTGTTGGGAAGCTCACTGTCCAATGGAAGTGAAAAATAGAAAATAACTATTGAAATATGAGAAATAATTTGACTGATCACTTGAGATAACAAGCTTGCAAGGTTTTAGATTATTTCCTGTGAATGGTACATCTCAGATGCATAATGCCTTTTTTTCCTCAAAATAAATTTTGTTCTATTATTGGACAGTTTCATATTTTTTTCCATGGCAGACATAGTGTTTTTGTAGTTGAGCCTGTTTAGATCAAAAGATGAACACTTTGAATTTTTCTTGTTTTAGCGAATGCTTTAAATGGTTTCATGGTAATTAAATCATTCAATTGCAGCTAAAACCTGATACGTATTCTTAGGGTCCATATGTGCAAATATGTAAACTTTTCTCAATTTCTAAATTGGACGTGTCTGTTACCTTGTTTGAAGTTCTCTTAATAGTGTCTTGGATTTCGTGTTTGTTATCTTGTTTTAAGTTGTCACATGAACTGCTTTTTTTTTTTTTTTGCTTTTTAAACAATTCCACTTCATCTGTATCCCTTCTGCATTGCGTGGTTATAATCTTCTATATGGAATGGTTCATGCTTTTATGACTTGTGTGTAAATGACTGTCTTTGGGAGTCTTCCGCTAAATTTCTTTTATAATTTTGTCAGTAAATGGCGTCAGCTTTCAGCACCATGTCTTTTGCTTCTCCTAGCGGCCTTGCAATGGAAAACAAGCTTTCGGCTTCTACAAAAAAGCTTTCCCAATTTTCTTCTCTTGCTTCTATATCATCTACTTCCATCAGTGGCAGGAGGCAGAATGTGCGCCTACAGAAAAGATGTAACTCAAAAATCAGTGCGATGGCCAAGGAATTGTACTTTAACAAGGATGGATCAGCAATTAAAAAGCTGCAAGTTGGTTTCATGAAGCATATCTGTTTGCAATTGTGGTCTGACTGATGGTGTTTTATGATAGTTGCTTTTTGCTAATCCACCTTTTCCTTCCCTATCATTTCAGACTGGCGTAAACAAGCTTGCAGATCTTGTTGGTGTTACTCTTGGTCCAAAAGGCAGAAATGTTGTTCTGGAGAGCAAATATGGATCCCCTAAAATTGTCAATGATGGGGTTACAGTGGCCAAAGAGGTATGTAACTGTCATGTATTTAAACTGCCTTTGTTGAGATTACTCTATATTTCAGCTTAAGCGCGCAAACTTTAAACAGGCCATTGTCATTAATTTTGGGTTGCCTACATAATTCCTTGTTAGTTCTTTCAACTTTCAACCAATCCAAGGGTGCATTCCTTTATCCAATGAACCATGAACAGTTGTTTGACCTTTTAATTTAGCTTTGTGAAAAATTCTGGTGTTTTACACCATATTCGTGTGACTAAAGCATCTAAGTTATACTTAAAAGAAATTTTGCCATCTGTCTTGTAAAACAATCAAGTTTCTCTTTCTTTTTGCTTGGTAGTTTATGCTTTGTTTCTTCTGTTTCTCATTTTTAGACAGTGTGTTTCAAACCATTGTCCCTTATAGCAATAAAGCATCCCGTTCTTAAATGTGCATTGTGACCATAATAATTTGTAGGTTGAGCTAGAGGACCCTGTTGAGAATATTGGGGCAAAGCTGGTAAGGCAAGCTGCTGCAAAGACTAATGACTTAGCTGGAGATGGAACGACTACTTCTGTTGTTCTTGCTCAAGGTTTGATTGCTGAAGGTGTTAAGGTACACTATCGCAAATCTGAATTCCTAATTACTTGATTGGTGTAGATGAATTTTTGTTCTGATAAACTGAATAACTGTAATTTGTCTAGGTGGTTGCAGCAGGTGCCAACCCAGTTCAGATTACTCGTGGCATTGAGAAAACTGCTAAAGCACTGGTGTCGGAACTCAAGAATATGTCTAAGGAGGTAAATTGAGAATTTTACCAGATTCTGTCCTTATAGATGCTAACTCCAGCAATCTTTTTTAAAATCCAATAGAATCAAGTTTTAATCTAGCTTCAAGTTCGGTAATTTTTTGGTTCTCGGTGGCTTAAAGTGCTCCTGTTTTTGATGTGTTTCATCATATGCTGCAGGTTGAAGACAGTGAACTTGCAGATGTAGCTGCAGTTAGTGCTGGAAACAACCATGAAATAGGAAACATGATAGCTGAGGCTATGAGCAAGGTGGGTAGGAAGGGGGTGGTTACACTTGAAGAAGGAAAAAGTGCAGAGAACAGCCTTTATGTGGTGGAGGGAATGCAATTTGATCGTGGTTATATTTCCCCCTACTTTGTAACGGACAGTGAAAAAATGTCAGTTGAATATGAGAATTGCAAGGTTTGAACTTGACTGCAGAGCATTTTTGTATTTTGATATGATTTTCATTTGGCGTAATCTGTGGCTCGCATATATCTGAGTTTTTATTTTGTGCTCTTGTATTTTCAGTTGCTTCTTGTTGACAAGAAAATTACAAATGCAAGAGATCTTATCAATGTTTTGGAAGATTCCATAAGAGGCGGTTATCCTATATTGATAATTGCGGAAGACATTGAACAGGAAGCGCTTGCAACTCTTGTTGTGAACAAGCTTAGAGGGGCATTGAAGATTGCTGCACTCAAAGCCCCTGGATTTGGAGAGCGCAAAAGTCAATACCTTGATGACATTGCGATACTGACTGGAGGTTAATATGTTTTTCAGTGTTCACAGGCATTCTTTATTGAGATATGCTTCTGCTGCATCCTAGCATCATTATACCTATCCGTTTATCCTGATATTCTGATGGGAGGTTGTTGGATGCAGCTACTGTAATAAGAGATGAAGTTGGGCTAACGCTGGATAAAGCTGACAAAGAAGTCTTGGGTACTGCTGCAAAGGTTGTACTAACCAAAGACTCAACCACCATAGTGGGTGATGGGAGCACACAGGAAGCAGTAAATAAAAGAGTTGCACAGATCCGTAATCTGATTGAGGTTTGATTATTGTGTATAGAAGATGATCTTTCATTTACTTTTGGGCTAACATTTGCTATGATTTTAAAGCCAATATTGATATTGTTTTCATCTCATTTGTCAGGCTGCTGAACAAGAATATGAAAAGGAAAAGCTTAATGAGAGGATAGCAAAACTCTCTGGTGGTGTTGCTGTCATTCAGGTACATTGAATAGATAATCTCGGTGATTGCGATTGCTAAGATTTTTTTCCTTTTTCTTTATATGCGGTGTATTTGTATGTGCTATGATTAATGTGTAGGTTGGAGCACAAACAGAAACAGAACTGAAAGAGAAGAAATTGAGAGTTGAAGATGCTCTCAATGCTACAAAGGTATATTTTGTTGGTGGCTGAACCAGTTTTCAAATTGGCCTAAATGTTGACGACTCCATTATCTATTGAGGCCTATGCTCTTTATGCTTTTGTGCTCAGGCTGCTGTTGAGGAAGGAATTGTTGTTGGTGGTGGCTGTACTCTTTTGAGGCTTGCAGCAAGGGTTGATGCCATCAAGGAGACTCTCGAGAACGACGAGCAAAAGGTTAATAATGTGAATAATATTTGCTTCTCTGCCAGATCAAACACTTACAGTACATGGGCAACTGTTTTCCTGTTCTCAACAAAGAAATAAAAGCAAATGCTGAATGCATGTTCAAATTGATTGTGAGTGCTACGTTACTTGTCTTGATGTTATTGCAGGTTGGGGCGGATATAGTGAAGAGGGCTTTGAGCTATCCGCTGAAATTGATTGCTAAAAATGCTGGTGTCAATGGAAGTGTGGTCATTGAGAAGGTGCAGGCTCATTGAAATTCATGCACAGAATCATTTAGTTCGCTGCTTGTGGGGATCATCTTGACTGTTTTTGTTGTGTCAGGTGCTTGCTAGTGATAACCCTAAATATGGTTACAATGCGGCAACTGGAAAATACGAGGATTTGATGGCTGTGGGTATTATTGACCCAACTAAGGTTTGTCATCCTTCTTGAACTCTTTGCTTTTGTTATCTTATTACAGCTAGTTGTGCAACTTAGTTGCAAGTGGACTTCTGTACTTGGTTCTGTTAGGTGAAACAGATTGATCACTCTTGGAAGTTACTATTTTCTTTGTTAGGTTATAAATGAATGTGATTTATCTTGATTTCAACGTTAGTTAGAAACATCATCAATGTATGTTAATTTAAAACGAAGGTGTTGAAACCTGCTTTATAACCTCTGAAAAGTGCAGACTTTATACCCATGACAGATGGCAGTATAATGTGAAACCATATGATAAAATTTTTAATTTCTATAATTCATAATTTACTTTTTCTAGTAAAGGGAGGAGGTTACCCCCTACACAGCCATAGGTGGCATTTGAACCTGGGTCATTAGGTACCACAGCCCAAGGACTTCGCCAACTGCACTTGTTGGCATACACATTTCTATGATTAAAATCCAATATTGGATAGTGTTTGAGTTTGCCAAAATTCACTGTTTCTTTATCAAGTAATGTCTTGTATCAATCAGAATGCTGATAATAAGGAGGGTTGAGTAGATCATATAAAACATTGAAGAAATGAGAATGTCAAGTTGAATGCTTGTTAAGGCTGGCAAGGAATGGAGGTGAAAGTGAAGACACCAGGGGACTGTTCGATTGACTAGTTTTAGCTAAAATAGATCTAGATAAACAGATTTACATGTTTTATATTTGTTTACCAGAAAACTCAGGCAATAAAACAAGTCCTAGAGGAAGGAAGCATTAGAGTTGCACCAGCTTAGCTGTTGTGGTTAGATAAGACTTGTGAAGGTACAACATGGCTAGGGATTGGCTTCAAATTATTGTCAAAGGGTCAGGATAAAGGAGGAAGATATGAATTGTGACAAGGAATCAAGGATTTAGTCTATAACATTTTGCAGCTTATGAATTGATACTAGTTGGTTGCGAATATACTTGTTCGAGCATATGAGTAGTCATTATTTGGGTTGTTATACATTCGGGTTGCTGAGAGAGTTTCATGAAGATATGATGTTCTTCTCATTTTGTTCTCATCGTGTTTCATAAGTTATATCGTCTGAGTGTTTGATGGCTAGTTAGTAATCATGTGATCCTGTTAAATAACATGGAATAGAGATATCGTCATGGAAAAGGTTTGATCTTTATAATCTAGTCTCGTCTATAGTTGCTTGACTTGTATGGCTCTTAAGAAATGGCAACTGCTCTGCCACAGATATTGAACTTACCTCTCTTTAAAAACAGGTGGTGAGATGCTGTTTGGAGCATGCAGCTTCAGTCGCCAAGACTTTCCTCACCTCGGATGTCGTGGTTGTTGACATCAAGGAGCCTGAGCCTGTGCCTGCAGGAAACCCAATGGATAATTCAGGTACTAGCCTATTCAACATGAAGATCTCTCTCTCTCTCTCATGCACGCACAGACATGCACCAGAGTTTCCCTCCATGTTTGATGCCAGCTTGCTGATCTGATGTCTTTTTTATATAATCTTGTTTGTGGCCAGGGTATGGGTACTGATTAAGATTGGGATGGTGATTAAGAAGCAGAGGAGGATCCTTTATGCTGGAGTTGCAAATTTTGGAGCTCTTTCATTTTATAAATTTAATTCAAATTGTTTTACACTGGAACTGGATCAGTGATGTGAGGTTAGTGACATGGTTATCATCGTAGCAGCTTGATGCTTAGAAATAATTTGTGCTGTCATTTAAAAAGGCTTCCCTGGATATCGAGAATTAACTTGTAGCAAACAATCTGAAGCCGCATTTCCTGGGGAAGACTGTTCAACTTTTGGTAAATTGGATTGAAGCTATGATACACAATTAAAAAACTCTGGCTTAACAGATTTGGGCATTACAATTATATTCAGGGCCTAACACTTTTTTATTGTGAGCTTATACTTAAGTAGTTTAGGGGTTAAAACTCAACAGTTTAGTTGGCATCACTCAAATTTGGACTTGTTGGATTGGTTTCAGGCCTGCAAGTGGGACTTGTCGGTTATGCTGACCTAATTAGGCCCCTTGCTAGACCCTTGAGATGGATTTGGGTTTAGAAGATGATCTTATTAAAAAAAATTAGAGCGAGTCCGACAGGGCCTGATCTAGCTTGTCTATAGATGGGTTTGAAGCAGTTGTGTTGGATGTTGGATAGCTCTTGGTTAAGGCGTGAGTATTCAATTATCCATTCAAACACCTGTTAAAGTTAGCCAGTCAATGCTACCTACCAGGGTGAAGTACGTAGATATGTTATCCCCTGCCCCTCTCTTCACCTATTGGAACTCCCTCTGTTCGCCATCTCCCCGAGCTTGCCGTGGTCGGCGGTCGGTTTTTTTGTCGGTTTTTTTGTGAACTTTTCGCGACAAATCTATTCTCCTTTCCAGCAAGGCTGAGCTCATCTGCGTTCCTCCAATAACATCCTGGCCTCAACAAAAAATGATCAGCTTTTGTTGTTGGAGCAAAAGCTTATAGAGGAACATCATTGCCTCAAGAATAGGAAAAAGGAATATAATTTTTGAATGGATAATGAAAACAAATCAAAAAGAGAATAATTTTTAATATTATTATGATCAATATGTCAATATGTTGCCATTACTTCTAATCTTAATTGACCAACAAATATTAAAACAACTCGAAATAGTAAAATTTTCAAAAATTTATATCTACCAGTCAACTTATATATTATATCCCAGTTGAAATCGGACTCTCTAAGTTTGCTGATGTAGGAAATTCCTAAAACAGCAATGGATAGCTTTGATTGACGATAAATAATAGGAAAAACTGGAACTAGAGTTTGATCTATTGAATGCCTTAACTGGGTTTGCTTTGTCTCATTATAAGCTTTCTATCAAGTCCTGGATTACCAAAATCCTATGATTTGAAAGTCATGCCGTTATTCTGAAGCTTGCATGCTTTAGTCCCCAACACCCAGCCTACATACAATTTGGTATGATCCAACTTCTCTAATCTAAAGCCCCTTACTCTGTATCATTTTTCAACTGAACAATTTTTTTTCTGAATCATTTTGGTATGAACTCCTGTTCTATATCACTTTATAACTTGGTATGAACTCGGTACCGCCAGTACTTCACATATTATCAGCAATCTTTGCATCAAACCCGCCATTTTGCTATCTTTGTGGAACATTTGCTTCATGTTTTCCATGGTTTCTCTTCGTACTCTGTGCCCACTTCAGCTGTAAATATGCAACTACTTGGACTCTTTATGTCTGCACTCATGTCCGGTTTCTACGACAAGGATGGGAAGTGGAAGCAAGCCCGTATGATTTGGGGCTCCTTCAGAGCTAAACGGCGAGGATGTTGGGTCTCTTGGTCACGACCGGCTAAAGCTAAAAGTTTTATTAAAGAGCATTTTCATGGGGTACAACCTCCTCAGAGTATATAGTATTGGGGTAATACAAATCGCCCCAAAGCACGTGAGTACGTCGCGGGACATGTGATCAAGGGTACCCGACGCCCGACCTCGGGTGCGCCCGACCTCGGAGGCGCCCGAGCTCGGAGGTGCCCGATCTCAGATGTCCGACCTCCGAGCTCTCGACCCAGCGCCTGACCAAGCGCCCGACCTCAGATGCGTCCGACCTCGGAGCTCTTGATCTCGGAGCTCGCTACCTCGGAAGTCCGACCTCCCCGTTCACCTACCGCGGTCACATCCGTGGCCCGATCGAAGACCATACCCTGCCACCGCCCGCAGCATTTAATGCGCATGGCTTCTGCAGATCTTCGATTTACTCCACAATTAATGCGCGTCTCCGGCTTACTCAACCATCATCGCGCATGGCCCCTGCAGACCTCCGACATACTCAACAATTAATGCGCGAGCCACCTATTATCTACGGATCTCCAGTCCTCCACGGCAAGTCAGCTCGGCTGCGTCCAGTCAGCCATGACAACTCCCTGACTCCGACCTCGTCTCCTACGACAGCATTAATTCGCCTGATCATGCGCCCATTCGTGCGGAGTGCTCAACTGTACGGCGACCTCGCCCCGTCACCTCAAAGGTAACCCAACGCCCCTCTATAAAAGGGGAACAACCCCATTTTGGAGGAGGATGGAAGATTGAAACTAGACATATACTACTACTCTTACTCATACACTTGCCCCCTCTGACTTAAGCTTCGGAGGGCCGGCGCCGGAAACCCCGGCCATCAACTTCTTGCAGGACTTTCGGAGGACGTCGCACGCCGACGATCTGCCGCCCACCATCACTTCGTCGGAGCTTCTCCTCCTCGGCCGAGTGGTCACCCCCGGGTCCAGTTTCTAGCAACAGTTGGCGCTAGAGGAAGGGCCCGAGTCGTGGCCATGAAGTTCAGAAGCAAAGGAGCCTCCACCGCCTCCCGGCGCCCCTCAAGTCCTGGACACTCCGCCCAGGATTCACCAGCAAGATCTCCAGTGGACCCGGCCCCTCATGTTCAGCCGGAGCAGCTTAACATCTTGATGCAGCAAGTTCAAGCCCTAACCGCAGCGGTCCAGGACCTACAACGGATGGGGGCTCAGCCGCCCCTGTCGGAACAGGTCCCGTCGGTGCTTCCACCAGACGGACCGCAACCCCAGGGCCAGAATTTCCACGATTCTTCGAAGGCCGAAGAACGATGCTGTTGCCAAGGCTCAGCTCGGGCGTCCCGACTGCCGGGGAGAGACCTAGGCGACATGCCTTAACCATTGGAAGCTGAATAGTCCCGGGACGGCTTGCACTAGAGCAAACCACTGTGGCGATCCCCCAAAGCGGAGAGCTCGACAGGAAGGTCGAGAAGCTTGAGCAGATTGAGGCGCTCCATAGCAGGAAGGCGCGATGCGAGGGAGACTTCGAGTTCACCACCAAGTCCCCCTTTTCCCGCCAGATCGAGGACGAGCCGATCCCGACAAGGTTCAAAATGTCTCAGGTGGAGCCTTATAATAGTATGACCGACCCTCTCGACCATTTGGAGAGTTACCGAGCTCTCATGGCACTGCAAGGGTCCTCGAAGGCCATGCTCTGCAAGGCATTCTCGGCTACACTTCGAGGAGCAGCTCGGCTCTGGTTCTCTGGGCTGAAGCCCAGCACCGTGTCATCTTTTGAGCAGCTCGGCAGGCAGTTTGCCGCCAACTTCGCTGCCAGCCGATGCCAGCGGCGGACTTCGGACTCCATCCTCGACGTCAAGCAAAAGGAGGGAGAGTCTTTTAAAGATTACCTCGACCGCTTCACCGCCGCTACTTGGGAGGTCCGTGAGCTCGACCAATCAATAGCCATGTCGGTGCTCAAGACTGAAGCTCGGTCCTACAGGTTTCTCTTCTCCATCGAGAAGAGCTTTCCCGCCGACTTCGCAGAGATGCTAGTCCGAGCTCGGAAGTATGCGAAGGTTGAAGAGGCCATCGCTTCCCGACGGAATGCGACCGAGCAAACCTCCAAGAAGCAGAAAAGACGCCATGAGGAGCGCGGCCGCCCCAAAAGCCCGTCTCCCCGCCGAAACAAGAATCTGCCCTGACTAAGGAGTCCACCTCGACAGCAGGAACAACGCCGACCGAGGTCCCCACCCCGGCCAAGGTCTCCAGTGCGGCCACGAGCGCCTTCGGGGAGGTATGAGAATTACACTCCCCTCAACGCTCCCCGAACGAAGATCCTCATGGAGATCGAGGGGCGGGATTACTTTCGGCCCCCGCCCCCGATGCGGGATCCCGGAGCTCAGCGCAATCCAAGAAAGTACTGCCGCTTCCACCGAGACCATGGCCATGACATGGAGGATTGCTTCCAACTTCGGGACGAGATCGAGACGCTCATTCGCCGCGGAGTGCTGAACCGGTTCGTGCAGAACCGACAAGAAGAAAGGAGGCCAGCGGAGAACACCGTGCAGCCCGAGGACCCAAATGCCAACAGACCCATTGCTGGCACCATCAACACAATCGGGGGTGGAGCCTCGATCGGAGAGCTAGCCGAGGAAAGGGTTCCCCCAAAACGCCCACGTACTTCTGAAACCATCTCGCTCTCGGATGAGGATTTGGAGGGTCGAAACCCCCCATGATGACGCTGTGGTCATCTCTATGATTGTAAATAAGTTTGATGTAAAGTGCGTTCTAGTAGATAATGGAAGCTCAGCAAATGTTTTGTACTATGACGTCTATCAAAAAAATGGGGATGACAAAGACCCAGCTCCGGAGAATGAATTCCCCGCTGGTTGGGTTTACCGGAGATTCGGTCCCGGTAAAGGGCGAGATCGACCTCTTAGTCACGGTCGGCCTTGCCCCTCAAGAAAGTACTGTAAGGATGAATTTCCTGATGGTTCGCCTGCCTTCGGCTTACAATGTCATCCTCGGACGACCAGGGCTGAACGTCCTCTGAGCCGTGGTCTCGACGAGCCACCTGCTCATGCGGTTCCCAACTAGCCAAGAAGTGGGCGAAGTTCGTGAGGACCAATCAGTAGCGAAGTGGTGCTATATGGCAACCCACAAGACAAAGCAACCGGTCAAGGCATCAGGTCGAGAGCTATCGACCAAGACGTCAACTTCAACACCGGATCGTGCTCTCTCCGTCGAAACCCTGGAGGCACGGGATGGCCCTCGAAAGAAACGAGTGGAGCCTGGTGAGCTTCTTATCCAAGTTTCTTTGCAAGAGAACTGCCCAGAACTAACTGTGCAGGTCGGCTCCGGCCTGAGCGCCCACGAGAAACGCCACTTGGTCGAGTTCTTGTGGGCCAACATGGACATCTTCGCCTGGTCACCCGCCGACATACCGGGGATAGATCCTGAGATCATGGTGCACCGGCTCCAGGTGAAGCCAACATGCAAACCGGTGCAGCAGAAGAAGCGAGGCTCCGCCCCAGAGTGATAGCGAGCAGCGGTCGAGGAGTTGGACAAGCTTCTTAAGGCCGATTTCATCCGAAAGATATCCTACCCGGATTGGCTCGCCAACATAGTCCTCGTCAAGAAGGCCAACGGGAAGTGGCGTATGTGCATAGACTACACCAACTTGAACAAAGCCTATCCGAAGGATAGCTTTCCACTCCCTAGCATCGAGCAGCTCGTGGACTCCACCTCGGGGCATCAGCTGCTGATATTCATGGATGCCTTCTCGGGGTATAACCAAATTTGGATGGCGTCCGAAGATGAGGAGAAGACAGCTTTCATCACTGACGGGGGCACCTATTGCTATAAAGTAATGCCTTTTGGCCTGAAGAATGCTGGAGCAACTTACCAAAAGCTGGTCAACCAAATGTTCAAAAGCCAAATAGGCCGAAACATGAAAGTCTATGTAGACGACATGCTGGTGAAGAGTCGGATGGTGGGGGATCATGTGGCCGACCTCAACAAAACATTCTCCACACTGAGGAAATATCGGATGAAGCTCAATCTCGCCAAGTGTGCATTTGGAGTCATCTCGGGCAAGTTCCTCGGCTTCGTAATCATCCAGCGTGGAATTGAGACGAATCCTGAGAAGATCCGAGCTCTACAAGAGATGGTGCCCCCGAGGACGGTTAAGGAGGTGCAGCGACTCACTGGGCGGGTCGCAGCTCTGGGAAGGTTCGTCGCCAGATCGGCCGAGCGGTGCCTCCCATTCTTTGCAATCCTCAAGCGGTCGAAGAACTTCGTGTGGTCAGAGGAGTGTCAACGAGCTTTTGAAGAGCTCAGGCATCTCCTTGCCTCCCCTTCGCTACTCACCAAGCCCCAGCAGGGCGAGCTCCTCTACTTGTATCTGGCCGTCTTCCCGGTTGCAGTGAGCTCGATCCTGGTCCGTGAAGAGGACAAACTCTAGAAACCGGTATACTACACCAGCCGGATCTTGAGGGATGCCGAGACCGGATATTCGAAGCTGGAGAAGACCATTTTCACCCTGGTCGTCTCAGCTCGGAGGCTCCGGTCCTACTTCCAAGCCCTCACGGTGGCCGTACTAACCGACCAACCCATGAAGCAAATTCTGCAGCGGTCGGATCGTGTTGGGAGAATTACAAAGTGGGCCGTCGAGCTCGGGGAGTTTGACCTCGAGTACCGACCCAGACCGACAATCAAGGCCCAGGCACTCGCCGACTTCCTGGTCGAGTGCACTGTGCCGGACGAGACCGAGCCCGAGTCCGCGCCAGCTGAGGAGACCTCGGGGCCGACGTGGACCCTGCACGTCGATGGCTCCTCGAACTCGGGGGTAGTGGAGCAGGCCTCATCCTCACCAGTCCAGATGGAGTAGTGGCGGAGCAGGCCTTGCGTCTCGAGTTCCCCGCCTCTAACAATGTGGCGAAATATGAAGCACTCATCGCCGGGCTCAAGTTGGCTAAAGAGCCGAAGGTCGACGATCTGAAGGTGTTCAGCGACTTCCAACTGGTCGTAAGCCAGATCCTGGGAGACTTTGAAGCCAGGGAGCCCACCATGCAAAAATATCTCCAGATGGTGCGGGACCTTGCCTCGACTTTGAACTCCTTTGGCATTCAACACATTTCGAGGTCGGAGAACCTAAGGGCGGACCAACTGTCAAAATTGGCGACCTCCCGCATGAGCGAGCTTTCCAAAGTGACAATGCTCGAATATTTCCAAACGCCCGCACGGAGGAGCCTGAACCGACCCTATGCGTCGAGGCTGAGCCGAGCTGGATGGACGAGCTCATCAGTTATCTGCGAGACGAAGTCCTCCCCGACGATGAGCTCGAGTCTCGTCGGATCAGGCGTCTCGCCTTCCGATATGTACTATATGAAGATAAACTTTACCGCAGATCATTTACCTCTCCCCTTCTCAGGTGCCTTCGCCCGTCAGAGGCGGATTTGCAGATTTGGGCTCCCCCGCATCCTGATATTCGACAACGGCCGCCAATTCGACAACGCTCGATTCAGAGAATTCTGTTCCGAGCTCAGCATCGACCACCGCTTCACCTCGGTCGCTCATCCACGAACAAATGGAGAAACCGAGGTAACAAACCGTACTATCTTGCAGGGACTCAAAGCCAGGCTCGATCGATCCCGGGGATAGTGGGTCGAGGACTTATACAACATCCTCTAGGCCTACCGAACCGCATTTCGGCTACCCACGGGCGAGACCCCCTTCAACCTGGCATATGGGACGGAAGCTGTCATCCCCTTGGAGATCGGTCTCCCTTCCCCGAGGGTGGAGCACTACGATGCCGATTCCAACTCTTTCCAACTCAGAAACAACTTGGACCTCGTGGAAGAGACAAGGGAAGCCGCGTGGGTCCGTATGGCGAGGTACCAACAGAAAGCAGCCCAATACTACAACTCCAAAGTTAAGGCCAAACTCTTCAGGGTGGGGGACCTCGTCCTAAGAAGAGCCAAAGCCTCTCAGCCGACTGAGCAGGGGAAGCTAGCCCCAAACTAGGAAGGGCCTTACCGAATCGCACGAGTCCAGCAACCCGGAGCGTACAAGTTGGAGTTCCTTGAAGGAACCCTCATCCCGCGGAGCTGAAATTCTGAAAATCTCCGGATGTATTACCAGTGAAGCCCTGAAGGGTCCTTGGTGATCGGGAACACAAATCCCATCTTCTTACGACAATCTGTCTACTATCCTCTTAATCATATTTTTCTTCTCCTGATATTGAAATATTTGTGGTCTTCAGACTATCCGACTTAGCTCGGATGCCCGACCAAGCTCGGATGCCCGACCAAGCTCGGATGCTCCAGCCAAGCCTGGAATGCCCTGCTGCGCCGACATCGAGCTCGGTCTCTATCTCCCTCAAAGACCTCGATAAAGTTTGGGATGCCCCGAGTGTCGACAGTGTGTGCCCAGACCCCTCGATCTCGGAAAGCGTAGCAGGTCGATAGTGCGTTCCCAAACCCCTCGACCCTGCGCACGATTCCTTGACTAAGGTCGAGATGCCCCGAGTGTCGATAGTACGTGCCCAGATTCCTCGACCTCGAAAAGCGTCGCAGGTCGATAGTGCGTTCCTAGACCCCTCACCCTTGTGCACGATTCCTCGACTAAGATCGAGATACCCCGAGTGTCGATAGTGCGTTCCTAGATCCCTCGACCTCGGAAAGCGTCGCAGGTCGATAGTGCATTCCCAGACCCCTCGACCTTGCGCACGATTCCTCGACTAAGGTTTAGATGCCCCAAGTGTCGATAGTACGTTCCCAGACCCCTCGACCACGGGAAGCATCGCAGGTCGGTAGTACATTCCCAGATTCCTCGACCTTGCGTACGATTCCTCGACTAAGGTCGAGATGCCCCGAGTGTCGATAGTGCGTGCCTAGACCCCTCGACCTCGGGAGGCGACACCAAGTCAATAGCGAGCCCGAGCCCCCTCGACCTTGCGCACGATCTCTCGACTAAGGTCGAGATGCCCCGAGTGTCGACAGTGCGTTCTCAGACCCCTCGACCTCGGAAAGCGACACCAAGTCGACAGCGAGCCCAAGCTCCTTCGACCTCGTGCTCGGTCCCTCGACTAAGATCAAGATGCCCCGAGTGTTGACAGTGCGTTTTCAGTCCCCTCGACCTCGAAAAGTGACACCAGATCGACAACGAGCCTAATTTCCCTTGACCTCGTGCTCGATCCCCCGACTAAAGATGCTCCAAAAGCCAGAATGCTCCGGGAGCCAACGACAAGCCCGATCTCACTCGGCATCGGGAAAACATGGGGCAGGGCCTTTGCGACCTCCACGCACCGATGGAGGGCACCTACGTGGATCCCCCGATGACAACTCCAAGCCAGCACGCTTGAAGCGGGCTACGAGCCCGAGAACGACCCTAAAAGTTGGTCGCAGCACGAGGCACCAGGCTCCTACAGTACAAGAGGTACACACTTGCGTCACTGCACTCATTCATTTATATTGCTGGACGCATGACAAAGTCTCGGCCAAGGTCGGGACGCTCCACTAAGCCAATCTTAAGCTGAGGTCCCGTCGACCCCGCGCACGCTCTCCTCATCAGCGATCTCCGGTCCAGCCTGTCTAAAACCTGGTGGATGAGGGCTCGGCCGAGCCCGAATGTCCGAAGGTCACCAATTTGTATCGACGATTTCAAGCCTCAACACTCTAGTCGAGCTCGGAAATGCCGAGGCACTCCTATAAGTTTAGTTCGGCTTATTGGTACTTCGACTAAGCTCGAGACCAGCCGCGAAGCACCTCGACAAGACTATGCCTGGAAAGCCGGGCGTGAAGACCAGGTCGGATCGTCCGAAAGATAGATCCAAGAGACCTAGCGGCCTACGGGTCTGGGGTCTGAGCATAACGCTTCGGCAATTTGAGGGCCGAGCTCAAGGGCTCGGCAAAGTTCTGGTCCGAGCTTGAAGACGTATCGGGCCTAGCGGCCTACGGGTCCGGGGTCCAAGCATAACGCTTCAGCGATTTGAGGGCCGAGCTCAAAGGCTCAGCGAAGTTTTAATCCGATCTCAAAGGCATTGTGCCTAAGTCTAGCGACCTAGTGAGCTCGGGGTTCGAGCGTAATTCTTCGGTGACTCGAGAGCCGAGCTCGTAGGCTCGGCAAATTTTGAATCCGAGCTTGAAAACCCCGCGAGCCTTCCTAAAGCCTTTGGCCTATCAGACCGGATAAATCCGGGACCCGAGCGCGGTGCTCTAGATGGTTTATGAGCCGAGCTCAAAAGTGCGGCAAAGCGAATCCAAATTCAAGGACGTAATCAAAACCTAAGTCCACAGAGCTTAGTTCTGAATTTAATCGAGCCCGAGGACTACGGAGAAGTTTGGTTTAATCGAACAGTAACTTCTGTTATGAAGAAAGACATGAAATTCAACAAAAATTCATTGAAAAAGTCCGCGGGCCGAGTACAAAAATTGAGGCTCGGCTGTACAATAGGCTCAGAAGCCGGCCTCACAAAAGAAATAAAAGAAAAAGGATCAAAATGAAACCCTAGGCAGCGGGCTCTGCTGGAGCTTCTGTTGGTTCTCTCGCGGCGGCCTCGGCCTGCTCGTCAGTAGCAGCTCCAGGGGCGGCATCTGAAGCTCCTTCGAGGCCTTCCTCAGCGGGTGCCTCCTGCGCCGCCTCTTCCGTCGGCTGGGCTTCAGTCCCAGATGGGTTTTCAGCCGCACCCTCCTCTTCCTCGACCCCCGCTCCTGGTTCCAGCAGATTGAGGTCGAAATCGAGGCAGAGCCGCCTCAGTTGGTTCCGGAAGTCGTCAAAACCGCAGATGAGCCCATCCACGGCCTCCTCCTCCAGCAGGTCGCGGAACTCTTCCGACTTCCGGAAGAGCTGCACCACGTTCCGAGCCTCCTCCCGGGCTCTCTTCTTACGAGCCTCGAGCTCCTATACTTTGAGCTGAGCGCCCTTTATTTCTTGCTCGCAGACAGCGAGTGCCGAGCGGGCCTCGGCGGACCGCAGCTCCGACCTCGCCAAAGCGTGCGCAACCCTCTCCTCCTCGAGCTGCGCCGCCAGCGACCGAAGCTTGTCCTCGCCCGCCTCCACCCTCGCTTGGAGCTCCCTTTGCGAGAGCTCGGCCTCGCCGAGCTTCTTCTCGGCCTCCTACCCCCGCTGAAACATCCGGGACCGCTTCCGGTAGTCCATCACCACCGAGATCAACGTGTCGATCTCGTGAAGATGCTGTAAACGACGGATAAGAATTTAGTACTTAAAGCAGATTACAAGGAAAAGACAGAAAATGAAGTAAACTTACCCGGATGGCAGAGCAACAAGTCTCGTCCAAAAAATTGTGGAACGTCATCGCCCGGATCTCGGCCTGGTCGGCCGGAAGTAGTGCAACACAGAGGACCTGCCGCGCCATCTCCGCATTATTGAGGGCTGAATCGCTCTCGAGTATTGACCACTCGGGGCAATACGGCCTCCTCTCCTAGCGCCCACCACCTCCCGAGGGACCGGGGAGGCCGAGCCTTGCTGGGCTCGGTGGGGACGCCCTTGCAGCCTCTCGGCTGCTTCCCGCCTCATCCCTCGATTGCTGAGGTCGTACGGGCGGATGACCAGGAATCTGAAAAATAGGGGTCGGGCAGGCGAGTGCCGCAGAAGCTCCTGCAGAACTCGGGCCCCCTCGCTCGGAGCTCGAAGCCTCTCTCCGAGCAAGCTGGAAGGACCGGCTTGTGCCGAGCTTGCCCCTATGGCCGTGCCGGACGAGGTCCGAGCCTTCTTCTTCGACTCCAGCGGAGCTCCACCCGTCTCGGCCGACCTCTTCCGGAACTGAGCGTAAAGGGATTGGCTATTGGTGACCATTTTTGGAACGTCTGAAGGCATAAAGAAAAGGGAAATTAGGACGTCAAAAAGACAAAAGGAGCAAAACAAGTGAAATAAGACTACCAACTATCCTTACCCTGAGGGCGCGCCGAGCTCAGGCCAACATTGACCAGAGCGTTCTCGCTCACGAGGTCGTTCAGCAGGATGTTCTTCCCGAGGCCGCTAAGAGCGTCGAGGATCCCCTGCTCGCTCTTGGACAATTGGGGGAGCTTGTTGGCAGTCTTGAGCCGAGCCTGCCCCCATCTGGGGTCGAACCCCCACGACCGCTCGGAAGATAAAAAGAAAAATTTCTCCTTCCACCCATGAATGGATGTAGGAGCACCCCGAAAGAGTGGCCGACCACCCCGAAGGGCAAGGTATAGCCACTCCCCGTCTCCCGGGTTGGACTTCAACATGAAGTACCACCGGAAGACGTTGACGAGGTCGACACCCCGTACGCTAGGCACAGAGATAAGAAGCCGATTATCATCCTCCATGCGTTCGGAGCAAGCTGCGCAGGGACGATTTCATACGTCGCCAGGAGCTCGTTCACGAACTCATGGAGGGGGAACCGCAGGCCGGCCTAGAGTGTTTCAAGATACACTCCAATCCGGCTTGGGGGAGGTCTCAAAATCCGATCCTCCACCCCTGCGAGTTTCAGACGGAACCCGTGCTGAGGAAAAAACATTCCTCAGCCATCTCCTTTTCCTTAAGGCTCAGAGAGGACCCGACCTCCTCTGCACCACGACCCATCCCAGAAGAGAATAGAGGGAAAGAAGAAAAGGAAAATAAAATCCTCCGAGCAGACTGGAGGAGACACCTATTGGAATCCTCGCCAGAAGCCTATAGTATGATCGCCTTCGCCGAAGAGAAACAAGAGAGAGGATGCTGGAAAGGAATGACAGTCAAATAGGAGCCCTTAGGGCTGGAGCAAGGGTTTATATAGACCCCTCTAACGGCCCAGATTTGCGAGGCAAAATCCCGCCTCTTGCTCGGATCACGCCACATGTCGACTCCGAAAACCGAAGCGGCAAACTAATTATAGGTTGGCACCTCGAACACGCAATCGAGGCAGTGTCCCATCGGATCTTGGGACCCCATCATGAGCCCGCCTTACAACGCGGTCTCGGAAGACGAAAAAGCGTCGCTTCGTCTCCTCTCATTAAGAGTATTCCGAAACGTGTGGAGCGCTGGAGCAACTTGAAATCCCTGGCCCCCACCACAACAATAAAGACAACTACTTCCCACGTCCGAGCTCGCAAGCGGCTCGAACTCGGAAGTCGGGAGGTAGTGTTGGGGTAATATAAATCGCCCCAAAGCACGTGAGTACGTCGCGGGACATGTGATCAAGGGTACCCGACGCCCGACCTCGGGTGTGCCCGACCTCGGAGGTGCCCGATCTCAGATGTCCGATCTCCGAGCTCCCGACCCAGCACCTGACCAAGCGCCCGACCTCGGATGCGTCCGACCTCGGAGCTCTTGATCTCGGAGCTCTTGTCCTCGGAAGTCCGATGTCCCCGTTCACCTACCGCGGTCACATCCGTGGCCCGATCGAAAATCATACCCTGCCACCGTCCGCAGCATTTAATGCGCGTGGCTTCTGCAGATCTTCGGTTTACTCCACAATTAATGCGCATCTCCGGCTTACTCAACCATCACGCGCATGGCCCTTGCAGACCTCCGACATACTCAACAATTAATGCGCGAGCCACCTACTATATACGGATCTCCAGTCCTTCACGGCAAATCAGCTCGGCTGCGTCCAGTCAGCCATGACAACTCCCTGACTCCGACCTCGTCTCCTACGACAGCATTAATTCGCCAGATCATGCGCCCATTCGTGCGGAGTGCTCAACTGTACGGCGACCTCGCCCCGTCACCTCACAGGTAACCTAGCGCCCCTCTATAAAAGGGGAACAACCCTATTTTGGAGGGGGCTGGAAGATTGAAACTCGACATATACTACTACTCTTACTTATACACTTGCCCCCCTCTGACTTAAGCATCGGAGGGCCGGCGTCGGAAACCCCGGCCATCGGCTTCTTGCAGGACTTCCGGAGGACGCCGCACGCCGACGATCTGCCGCCCGCCATCACTTTGCCGGAGCTCCTCCTCGGCCGAGTGGTCACCCCCGGGTCCAGTTTCCAGCAATATATAGGATAGGGGGAGGAAGCTTATTAATGAGAGATCTTCTCTGATGCACACCACACTTGTTTTGCAAGAGGGCAGTCTATTAGAATATGGCAAATATCTTCTAATTTCCACAAACATCACAAAAAGCATTGTTCATAGGAAGCCGACCCTGCTGCAACAAGTATCTGAACCTAGGGAGAAGAAGCAGGCAATTTCCGAACAAAACAGAAGTTCTTGTTGACACCATCATCTTCTATCATGATATCATTGTAAATGTTCCGGATTTTAACTGATTGATATTCATTTTTGAACCATACCAGAGTATCCGCAGTATCACTCTTTAAGATTGGAATTGAAACAATAGTTGCAGCTAAATTAGAGCCGAACACATCGTTCAATACTGGCACATTCTAGGAAGTGTGATTTGTTAAAAGATTGGTTAGAGTTTTACCTTCCAGATTATGATTGGAGTTCAGCAAATTGGGAGGTAAATTTGAGGGTATCTTGCTAAACCAAGCATTGGAAAGAATGTCAATTTGCCCCCCAACACCAATATGCCGAACGAACAATCTTTAGCGGCTAAAGCAGCATTGGAGATTTCTTTCCAAATGGTCCAGATCTTCCTCCAATATGATAAGTTACCATAAAGCCTATACTTAGCAGCCAACAATCTAACTCATAGGGAGTCAGCCAGAAGTACCATTTTTTGCTGCAGTCCTAGCCATGGAAGAAGTTCTCAACCATAGATCCTGAATTCCAAGACCCCCGTTATTCCTCGGCTTGCACATTGAGCTCCAAGAGATGAGATGGGTTTCTTTCCTACTGATATCATGTCCCCAAAAGAAAGCTTTGAAGTACCTTTGAATCTTGTCAATAGTGCTCAAAGGGATAACACAAGTAGTTAACAAATATATTGATATAGAGTATAGGATTGATCACGGCAGGGTATATCGACCGGCCTGAGATAAAACTTCCATTTCCAACCATCAAGTTTGGCTAACACTATCCAAAAGAAAGTTAAAGTTAGCAACTTTTAATCTCTTACCCACTATTGTAGTGCCTAAGTAAGACAACACTCCTTTAGTTCTGATAGGAACGATGGTGGTAATTCTGCCTTTCAAATCATGCTTTAGTTTTGGACTAAACACAATCTAAGATTTATTTGTGTCGACATACTGCCCAGATTGAATACAATATTGGACCATAATTCTCTTTAGAGTGATAGTATTATGAAGACTAGCTCTGACAGATATCAACAAATCACCTGCTCGAATCAAACCACTAGGTAGGAATGCTATTCACGAGGACTGCAAACTTTGGATAGAGAACACATGCCATAATCTAGTCAATAAATTTCAATGGAAACCCAAATGCTTTAGAACAGCAACCAAATAAGCTGATCTGACTCGATCATAAGCCCGTTCCATATCCACTTTAAGCAACATCAAAGCATTTTTTACAGAGGCATTTTGCAAGGAATGAAGAGTCTCCTGAGCCATGATTACGTTATCACTAATTTGCCTTCCAGCAATGAAAGCTCCTTGCTCCTGAGGCACTAGATAAGGCAGAAGAAGATTCATACGTTCCACCAAAAGTTTAGCCACAATTTTATAAGTGGTGTTGCATAAGATAATCAGACGATAATTCTTGAGTTCTTTCGCATCACGCTTTTTGGGCACCAGAGTGATGAAGATGGACTTCCATTCCTATGGCATGCTGCCTATGGCTAAAATATCATTTGCTGTTTCCAAGATATCCTTCTTTATCACAAACTAGAACATCTTGAAGAACATAGGAGGAAAACAGTCGGGTTCAGGGGCTTTCTCTGATGCAAGGTTTTGAACAATTCTTTCAATCTCTGCTTCAGACGCAGGCACTATCAGTTGCATGTTTTCGCCGTATGAAATCCACCGCAAAACATTCGTAAGTGTAATTATGGTATCAGAAAGTTAAAGATTCCATTTGTCCATAAATTAATGATGGAAATCACTCTGAATTCCCTCATTGTCGGTCATAGCATTACCACTAGAACCAACAACAGTGTTAGTCCTATTTCTACGTGACTCTTGCTTCCAGAAAATCTCCAATTGCGTAGTAACTCTACTGTGCTCCGAGTTTGGAAAGGAATATAGAATGCACCCTGTTGCACATCTTCTTCCTATAGCAGAGCAATCTCATCTTCAATTCCCTTTGCCTTCTGAAACAAATAGTCCACAGTATTCTTATTTCAATTGAGAAGTGCCCTTTTGGTAGCTTGCAGCAAAGTCATAACTCTATCCGCCAGAGCTAAATATGAATGCCCCTGCCATAACAATTCTTTTGATAATCTCCTTGAATCCATCACAACTTAGCCGGAAGTTCTCAAATGCATAACTCTATTGTTGCACCAAGTGAAGGGCAAGCTGGAATAACTAAGGTCAACTAGACTGTTGGCGGCTATGAAATGATGAAAAACAAGAATCTCACTGCTTAAATGAAAAGCTTTAGCTCCCTTCTTTTCACTACCAACCATAAGAACAGACTTATTGAGAGAGACTACAGCCGAGGCCAATTCCCACACTTCTTTCCTTCTAACCGTACAAGGATTGCCATAGATGACACCCAGGATCCACTGCTCGCTATTAAGCTACGAAATAATGCCAAAAGCTGCTCGGCTATTCATCAACACAAAGTCCACAAATTGCATCGCCTTCTCACAAAGGATTATGATCCCACACATTACCAATAAACTTAAGCAATCTATTGATGGAAGTAGAGGCTAACCTCATTTCAAGAAGGCAACAAACATCAGGATTATTCTCTCTAACAATTCTCCTGAAGTTAGAGAGAAGGGTGGTTTTGCTGCTACTGGGCAATTCTAGGAGAGAAATTGTCATAGGGGATCAAGTCCAAGGAAAGAAGAGGCATCCTCAGATCTGGACACCCATGATTGAACCAGCTTTTCTGCATCATCTTCAACGAGAGGATTGTCAGGGAGAGAGTCTTTCATATCTTGTCTGCCTGTTATGCTTCCATCTCTCTCAATAAACCTTGGAGAATTGTCAGGGTTCCAAACAAAGATATAGACTATGGTTGACATGTTAAACATAAATAATAACATGCTAAGATTTAGAATCACAATAATACCGTATTCAAGTTTGAGAGATACACCTGTGAAAGACATATTGAATACGTTCTTCAATCACCTGGAATAATAGCGGCTGGATCTTTCATTCCTTGCTCCTTACAAAAGATAGCCGTCAATGGGGCAAGCTATTAACCATATGGAGAGGAGAAGGAGACCTAGCCTATATATAGGAAACATAGAGGAGCCTTCCCATTAAAGGCTCCAAAACCCTAATTGGGTTTCTTGGCCTACATACTAAAATTACCACAATAAATAGGACTCAATCCTATACATCCAAGGTGCACCAAAGCCCATAAAACAAAATGATCACATCTCATATTGGGCTTAACCATAGTATCATTCTAAGCCATACGTCTAACCCGTTTTATAAAACAAAAATACGCAATCATTATAAGCCCATATTTTGAAATTATTCTAACATTCTCCCACTTGGGCGAACACGAATTGTCATATTAATTTAAAAACTTTGTTTTGAAAACGACTCTCGAGTTAGACTACAAAAGTGGCCACACATATAGTTCAAATGATAATCACCTTGGATACATAATCCGGTCCAATAAGAACATCAACATTAAGAATAGAAGTCGTTACACCATTTAATCGATGTAAGACTACTCCATAGCTACAAATGCTAACATCCTCATCAATATGGATCTCCATCTTCCAACCAATGTGGTAGTATGTAGTATGAACTTAGCACCAAAATGTGATCAAAGGTGTGCTAATTCATATCGGTCCTCATAAATGCTTTAAAAGAAGCCACATGTCTCAAAAGAGACTCACATTATGTCTTTATGCATTATATCTCGAGATCAAAATGATATCATAATAAAAAACATATGTGAAATGCATGCTCAAACATAATTATAATTTCTGCGCACAAAATACAGAATTATAAATAGAAAGATAAATATTATTATTATTAAAAGAGGTTGTACCCGAAGCATATGGGTTGCCTATGTACCCTGTAAAGGGGATCAAGCCAAAACATAGTTCTTTTATAAATATAACTCCCACTAACCAAAAACATCAAAGGTTTTCATAATACCCATATTAGCAATATGTGTCTTAAAGACTTTCGTTGTGAGTTCCTTAGTCAATGGGTATGCAATCATTGCTTCTGTATTTATATGCTCTATTTTTGTCTGTCCTTCTTTAACTTTATCTCTGACCACCAAGTACTTGATGTCTATATGCTTAAAGCTACCAAAACTCTTGTTATTCTTTGAAAAGAATACTACTGCACTATTATTGCAATAGATGATAATTGATCTTGGGATGGAATCAACAACTTTCAGTCCCAAAATAAAATTCCTTAACCAAATGGCTTGGACCGTATTTCCATAACATGCCACAAATTTAGCCTGCCTAGTAGAAGAAGCCACTAAAGTTTGCGTAACGCTTTTCCAAGAAATAACACCGTCAGCCATCATAAAAAAAATATAACATGTAGTTGATTTCAGATCATCTTGACATCCTGCAAAATTAGAATCTGAGTAGCCTACCACCTCAAGATGATCTGTATGCTGAAAGGTAAGCATATAACCTTCAGTCATTTTCAAATATCTCATAACTTTCTTAGCTGCTTTCTAATGCTCTTGTCCTGAATTCGATTTAAATCTACTGAGGACGCTCACTGCATAGGCTATGTCAAGTATAGTGCAAACTTGAGCATACATCAGGCTCCCTAGAGCACTTGCATAGGGTATGTTCTTCAAAGATTCTCTTTCAAGTTCATTTCTTGGACACTGGGCTTTGCTAAACTTATCCCCTTTTACTATAGGTACATCATTAGGTGCACAGTTTTGCATATTGAACCTCTCCAGGATGCGTCGTATGTATGTCTTCTGTGAAAGTCCCAACAAGCCATGATCTCTATCACGCTGTATCTCAATTTCCAGTACAAAAGAAGCTTCCCCAAGATCTTTCATTTCAAAATCTCATAACATGTAGTTCAGAAAATGACTCAACTATAGTTGGAGGAGGAATATGATGCTCTTCTTGATGCCCAGGTTCTTCATTAATTATTGCAATTGGCTGAGAAATAACACTTTCTTGTACAACGAAAATTAGAACCACAACTTGATCCGGTACAACAAAAATTTTCTTTAATACAGAACTCTCACTATTACCAACATCATTTTCCAAAATTTTCGCCGTAATGGACTCAACAATTTTGGTGCCACGATTAGGACAATAGAACTTATAGCCTTTTGATCTATCTGGATACCCAATGAAAAAACTAGGTGTGGATTTGGGGTTTAATTTCTTTTCAGAAGGATTATAAATCATAACATCAGCTGGGTAGCCCCAAACTCTAAAATGGGCTAAACTGGGTTTACGACCTGTTCACAATTCAAAAGGAGTTTTCTCAACAGCTTTACTAGGAACCCTTTTCGGAATGTACATGACAGATTTCAATGTTTCATCCCATAAGAATTCTGGCAAATTTGTTCTACTCATCGTACTCCTGACCATATCCTTCAGAGTCCGATTACGCCTTTCAAAAACACTATTTTGCTCAGCTGTTCCTGACATTGTGTATTGAGGAACTATCCCACATTCTTGTAAAAATCTCGCAAAATCACCCATGTTATGACCAGACTCGTCATATTTACCATAGTATTTACCACAACGGTCATATTTCACAATTTTAATACTCTTCCCACATTGTTTTTCTATTTTCATTTTAAATATCTTGAATTTCTCAAGAGCGAGAGATTTATCATTACTCAAGCAAACATAACTATAATGCGAGAAATCATCAATGAAGGTTATGAAGTATTTGTTCCCACATATAGTAGAAAGTAATGGTCCACTAATATCGGTGTGAATAAGATCCAAAAGAACCATCGCTCATAGTGGATCTTTTCCTTATAGTTTTAGTCAGTTTTTTCCTAATACAATCTACGTAAGTGTAAATATCTGAAAAATTCAGAGAGGGCAGAATGTCAGCTTTCATCAATCTTTCCATTCGCTCCTTTGAAATGTGCCCTAAATGCTTATGCCACAACATAGAAAATGGATGTTTATTGATGGCTTAAAATATGTCAGTTGCATCAAAACCAACAGAGGCTCGATGACCAGATCTTTCGTTCCAAGCAATTGGGGAAATTGCATTTTGCCGTTAGTAGTAGGTGTAGTACAGGCCTTATTGCAGGTGACTATATCATGAAATTGGACCATAAAGCGACCATGCTAGCAGATTCATATTGAATGTAGTAGGACTTGTGGAGTCCGCCGCATATTTAGGACATATCAAGTAGCTGTAGTAGTCCTCATAGAGTCTGCCATGATTTCAGGACATATTAAAGATGTTGGATGAACCTTGACAAAAATGTTAAGATGAGTTGACCAAGATGAGTTGACCTTTGTATTGGTTATGAAAAGGTCACATATTACTTTCTCTAATGTTTTGATTCCTTAAAAATTAATTTCAAGTTTGA
>JAOXJJ010000757.1:209383-219622 GCA_025769935.1 Phoenix roebelenii
GGGGGGGGGGGGGGGGGGGGGGGGGGGGGGGGGGGGGGTGGAGAATGTGATATCTGGCTTAGAATGGGCCGTTTGGGGTTGAAGCTGGCGAGCCCAACCGGCTTCAGCCCATGGCCGAAAAAGAAGCTAGAACAGAGGATCACGATTGCGATCTTCTACTCCTCCTTCCTTGGGGTAACGGAGGCGAGATCTGCGGTAGCCGCACGGTAGCTCCGTGGTAGCTCCGCGGCGGTGAATGAGCCGACCCCCTTCAGAAGCCCCAATAAAATTCTCTCAACCCTCTAATCAATTCACCACCAATGAGTTCTTCTTCTTTCTCCTCCTTCGGTGGCTACCGTGTCATTGTAGCCAAGCGTCGTTCCTTAAAAATCCCTCTTCTGCTCCTTTGTTTTTTCAGACCAAGCGTCGCCGTCGCCACCCCACGCTTGTCGGATTGAGCTCCACGGCCAAGACCCTTCATCTTCGCTGCTCGCTAGTAAGTCTTCTTCCCTCTGTTCTTTCATTCCAAATTAGATCGAGCCTCCTTCCCCTATTTTGGACCCAAACCGCGGATGATCTTGATTTCTTCCTTCTCACTGGCCGTCGTGGCAGTCGTCAGCCACCATGGTGGTCGGCTAGCTGTCAACCAGATGATGACCTCCGATCACCTAGGCCTGGCCAACCCACTGGCTTCTCCTCCCTCTCTTCCTTCCCTCCCCCTTCTTGTTTCTTAGTTCAATGGGGCGAAAAACTCTTTTAGGCCCTGTTGGGCCATCCCCATTTTGCGCCTAGTTGGGCCCTGTGCACCCATTATGGGTCGTACTTCCTTTGGGCTTTGTTGGGCCCTGATCATCCATTGTAGGTCATATTCCTTTTTGGGCCCTGCTCATCCATTATGGACCGTATTCATTTTGGGCCCTATTCACTTGTGGGTCATGTTCGTTTTGGGGCCTTGTTAGGCCCTATTCATCTAATGTGGGCCATGTTCATCTACTGTGGACTAAGTCTGTTCATTTTAGTATTACTTTGATATGGTCTGCAGGTATGTCCACCATTTAAGTGTGCGGCATCTTTTACACTCCGAGTTCAGGGTGTGACAATAACTAAGATCATGGATTGAAATTGTGTTTCCTTTAAATATAGATCACTACCATAGTAACACATGTCTAGAGGGTGCCAACCGGCCAACTTGGTAATGCCACATGTGAAATTATTTTTCTGAAAAATCTCAAAAAATATCAAGGATATTTTATATAAAAAACAGAAACATATTACCATGGTTACAATTGGGAGGCTGCTATTATTTGTTCTCTGTCCCGCCGTTTCCAAAGAGGACTGGCGGCATGTTTGAATTTAAGACATAGGTGGTACAGTAAAACATCTTAAATAATGTTACCAAACATTTATATTTTAAAAATTACAATAAGTTTTCTTGAATTCAAGCAGCGCCAATCATATGACCTTAAACAAGGTTAAAACTATAGCATCATCATCATGTCAAAAAATGCATTAATGCAGTTTGTTGCATCTGTAGCCCAAAAAGAGGACAGGTAGCGGACGTTCTTGCATGTTATCGTACAAGTATCCACCAGTATCCTTCTATTGCTGTTTCGAGCGCACAGGCTAATGCCCATCAGATCTTTTTCCTTCCAACATCTGTGCTTACCAGAAAACATTCACAAAACGGTTTGTTGCATTCAAAAATAAAATTAAAGACAAATCATGACAACTTAGAATGAACTCTAGCTCGTTTACTCCAGAACACGAGGAAGCATTATTTCTCTAAGAATACTTGCCGCCTAAATTGGTTTTCTTTCAAACTTAACTGCTCCACTAAACACTCTTAAAAGTTGGTGATTAATTCAGAGGAAGAGAGGTAGCTGAAGACTACAAGCAAGTTTCCAGATATACGGTTGCCGGCTTGGTGCCGAAACCATAATTACAAGATCAGTTGGAACGAGATGGAAGCGTTTTCCTCCTCATTCTACCATGGCATCTCCTGGCTCATCAGCAGGTGGTATGGAAGATTTTCTTTTACTTTTACCTACAAAAATAGGCAAAGGATATATACATCAAAGAGGGAAGAATCCAAGAACTATTTTCTTGCACTAGATTGAAAAAAATATAAAAAGGGAAAATAAAAACATTGCTGAGAATAATGGTAGAGCTATGATATTTATTTACTGGTTATCTTTCAAGAGTGAAAAGTGTAACCATAACTCCAATGCCAGGATATTAGCTGATTCAAATGTTATAATAAACTGAGAAGATGACGTGCGTTATTAAACAAAATAAAGCACTCAACGAAGATTACCACCAACTTAACAACAATTTAGTCGATGCAGTTCCGGAAAAGGCTACTTTGCACATCAATCCGGTACAAATGTCTGCTACCTAAAATCTACCATGCTCATGTTTGGGTAACCATGTACACCATCTCCATGTCATTGCAGGAACACGTCATGTTTTGCATGTTGGTTATTTACGTGCTGGTGGTTCATTTATCAGGAGAGCTGATGGTTCTCTACTTAAAAACTGTTTTGGTGGTTGCCGATGCTGAAGTTTTCAACATGGTGTCATGGATGAAACCAAGATTTCTTTTGCTGATGAAAGTGCTGTTATCCTATCGTCAGGTGCTACAATTATTTCCTTGAGAAAACTGTGTGTCATAACTTAAGCATTATTCCTAGAGATGGAATCCTTTTTTAATAGAAAATGCCTATGTATATAAAAAGAAATACCTAATAACTGTTCTTACAAGGCCAACTAAAGCATCTCAATTAGTCCATGATACAATGAATTGTAATCGCATCTCCATCAAAAAAATAGGTACATTGACAAAAATATCAAGACTGTTGGTTGTTAACACTGTGCTTTCCAAATTCACAGACACTGAATGAAACAACAAAAATATCATCAGTTCATCAGTTTGAAGAAGACAATACTTGCCTTTGCCTTTTAATCTTTTGATTTGGATTTTTGAAGTCTTCTTTAAATGAAATTTCATCTGAGACTTCTTGTCGGTGCTCTGAGAAGATCCTAGGAACCAAAAACAAGAAAAATCAATAAATTTAACAAAAGTGCAAGCAAAAAGTACTATGAAGTAATTGCACATGATGAACTTCCATATGATGTTGCACATGATATGTTTATGATATCTTCCTGCAGCTTAAGAAAAAAACTTTTTTTTTTTTCGAGCAGAGTAACAAATTACGAAAAACTCATCATCATCATGAATGATGAACTCCAATTACTTCCTCTTCTTGTACTCCTAACTCATTTTTTATTTGCTATATTGCAAACTGCCCGCTCTTGTCCTTCAAAAAGTGATTTAACTCAACATTGCAAAATTTAAAGATAAAAGTATCTATAACATTCCAACCATCACAATATTACGAGCAAGCCCAGAAACAGAGATATGTAACAGAGATATGTAACAGAGATTTCCTCCAAACTTGTGGAAGCTTCTTGGTATGATAGAAAATCCAGATTTTACAGCACTACTCTGCATTTTTTTTTTCTGAAATCCTAAGATTGAGTAACAGAAGAGCTAAATTGTGTTGTTCTGAAGTAAGGGTTTTGATAATGGCTATGCCTAGACTGTTTACAGTTATAGACAAATACACAGGGTCAATGATAAGGTTAGGTCAATGTACAAAAATTCATGTTGGCAGGGGTTCAATTACCAACTATCCACTCATCATCTCAGAATTGTTGATCGATGAAATTTGGGATTTAGGAAGATCTTCACTGACATTCATGTTTAAACAAAAAAAGGCAATGCAACATGAAAGCTAAAAATAAAAAAGAAAAAAGAATGCCTTTTATTATTCAAACAGACAAAATACATACCCTAACATCTCTTTTCTTTCTTAAGTGAACATGCAAACTCTCACTCACCAACAGCAAGAAACAAACTCAGCCCTCTTGAACAAGTAGGAGACATTAAACTATCGCATCATGATTCTTATAACATGTAATTGATAATGTTCCGATGATACAATGATAACAACCACATGGAAGCAATATATTGATCTCATGCTACCACTTAATGAAGGAATTTACATCCCGTCTTTCAACCATACGGTAATCATGCCCATAGATCAACTCCTATCATAACACCAATATTCCAACAGTAAACATACACAAGCCGTGCTTTAATCAAGAGAAAACACCTCCCCATATGGGAGAAAGAAAAAGAACATTTTTTTCATCAAATATTGATACAAAAGTCTTAACCCTAATTCAATACCTAACAATAACCCCAGTAAACGAAAAGCTCAATTTGATGTTACATTAGGATTTATTTTAGACAAACGTCCGATGTCGAATCCAATCATCAACGAAGTAAAAGTTCCAGTAAAGATTATTTCTGATCTTCCAGTGACGATTTAATCAAATTTTCACCAAAAATAAAAAAGGAAAACATGGCAGGCTAAAAAAGATGGAATTTATCTTTTAAAAAAATCACTAACCTTCTGCGACTGCCATCTCGACGTCTTCCATCGTGACCAAACCCTTCTCGATGGCCTCCTTTTGCTCCTGCCAAATTCAACAACCATAAACAAATGTTTAAGAATTCCCGGAAAAGCTTGGAATCCAAAACACCCAAAAAAATTAGAAAAAAATCAAAAGAAGAGAAAATAGGGTTCTTCGATCATATAAATAAGGAAGAGACGAGAGTTTGTAGTCCTATTCGTACTCTTCGCCATTTCTTGAAGATCTTGCGCTTGCGCTTGCCGGAGATGGCGACGGGGGCGGTGTGCTGCTTGAGCTTGCGGGTGCTCGGATCGCCGTGCATCGCCCGCTTCTGCTCCTGGATCCTTTTCCGCCGATCCTTCTGCACCACGTTGAACTTCGCCATGGCGGAACCCTAGAAACCCCCAATACCCTCCAAAACCCTAACCCTAATACACACAATATATTCTCCTCTCTCTCTCGCTCGCTCGCTCGCTCGGCGGTCTGAAAGGAGAAGCGGAGAAACCCTAATTAGCCGCGAACGGCTGGTGGCTCCCTGTAGCTAGTGCTTGAGATTAAATTAGCTGTTACGACGAGAACATGAGACAGGCTATTCTTCTATCAGGACACACGATTGTGATTTTTGTGGGACCCACAGGATTACGTGTCAAGATATTAATGGTGATGGAAACTTTTTGCTGTTTTTGCTTGAACGGCTCGCCTGCTCCTCTTGATGGGTAGTCCTACGCATTGGGCGCACCCGAACGAGACGAACAGTTTTTATTTATTAATTTTTGGAAACCCAACATGTCTATTTTCTCACATGGGAGCTCATAGATCCGTGCTGCACGCGTCCGGCGCCAGCTTCTACAAAATCCACAAGTCGGCAACCTATCTGTGTTTGAGGTTATATGGGGTTGGAACATGGATTTGCATGCAGCAAATAGCTTTCTAGTATTTTTTTACCTATAAGCAGTATTGAGATTCATTGCCAAATTTAAATTTTATTAGAATTTTTGCTTATTTTTTATTAATTCTAATAACTTTTGGACTCACGTCCATATTTAATTAGGTTGAGCATTAAGCATAATATGCTAGAGTTTGTTATTTAGTTAGAGTAGATAGTAATGTTTTTGTCTTTTAATAGGAAATAATGAGCATGCATCTTCAGTTGAGACACCATGAAGAAAGGTCTTGCTTTTGAGAACTTGAGCTGAGTACGATTGTTGACTTATAATATATTGCTGGGCTGGTGTGTTCAATCGACTGTGAATACAGTACCGTTTTATATGGTATCATAGCCTAGGGTATCAGAGAAAAATTGGAGAGTGTTCAAGCAATATGCGGCTTTTATTTGATTTTTTGGAACATAGTTTTTGAAGCAGCAATCTGATTATTGATGGTTTTAAAGGTAATTTGTTTGGCATAGTTCTAGAGCCTCTAGTAATCATTATGCACGTAGGAAAATGTGTGGACTTTATTATGATTCAATATTCGGATTGTGAGAGTCGATTTCACCAATATCAATATGTCTGCTTTTGTTATTACCACTTCTCTTCGTAAGTTAAACGACACCTGCTATCCAATTTGAAAGTCTATTGTCAAGTTTTCTCTGATAGGATAAAATTTATAGGATGTCCTTGAAAAGTCAGAGATGATGCCAACAGATACTCTCGATAATAAGGTTGCAAGAAAAAAATGGAATCTAAAATCTAGAAAGGTAATATGGATTATTTAAATTTCAGTTGATAGAAAAATTATCTTCGTATTTAGATATAAAGAAGCTGAAGAAAGTGTGGGATATCCTTGCAGCTATCCACTCGAGTTCCAGCAAGGTGAGACAACTCAAAAAAAAGTTGCTTAGAGAGTGAGTTTTGGTTCCAGACTTTTCCAAAAATCCAGAAGAAGAGCAAAATTGGTTTAAAGATGAAGATTTAAAGAAAGGGAGAGCATTTTTAGTTATAGGTTGGATCGAGTTTAGAAGAAATTTTAGAGCATGGCAAGGTTAATCAGCTCAAGTATCAATCAAGTTAAGAGGAAGATCTGGAGCAAAAGAAGTATGATTAGATGTATGTTATATCAAGTCTAGAAAAGATCGTGATCGAAGAACTAATTGATTTTGAAGTTGCTCAGGAAGACTCAAAGGATGCTACAGTTGATCCAATTGTAGAAATTCATATTGTGGAGTCAAATTAGGCAAAGAATTTTGTATTGAAGTTCTCCAAGATATGGATATTTATTTTGGAGAATTAGTCAGCCATGTTGATGAAGAGTTGATTAATTTTATAGTAGTTTCAGAGATCAAGTATCGAGAAGACATGTCTAGTGTAGATGATTTCTATTATACCTTGGTATTTGACAAAATTTTTGATGCACCCATTAATTTTGAAGCTACTTCAAAGTTGAAACAGTTAGAAGACTTTATGCATAAGGATTTGATTCCATATTAATTTAGGAGGCAATTATATGCAGATTGATACGCCTCCAAATAAGTTACAGCTCACTAGAAAAACTAGCCAATCAAAATATACTACAGCTCTAACACATGGCGGATCAGGAGTGGTCACTAGACTAGCCCAGCGCCATACTGCAGAGCTTACCTATCGAGAGCTCTCTATAGTTGGTTGCATCCTTACAGGGGGGACCTAGTGATCATTGCGATACCATCCATGTGATAGGCATGGTGTCGTCCGCATGCGAAGCATTCATGCTCGATATCTAGGCTGTACTCAAACCAGTTACTTCTAGTCAACCCACGTGCCTACATTCTCTGGTGGCAGGTAAACTTCTCAGCTCAATATATGCAAAAAAGAAAAGGTAAGCAAAAGAGAACACAATTACAACTTCAGAGACTACCTTCTTTTGTTTTCTCAAAACTACTCTGATTCAGGCATCGAAGGGTCCCCCACTGGATAAATTTCAGGTTGTGATATTGCCATTCGACGAGGATCTCAGCCGCAACGACCGAGCGCCGCTCGTCTTCTCTAATCCCGACTAAAGCAACCAACCACTGAGCTCTCTAGTATCGTCACATTTATTGTCGTGGTGCCTGAGACCAGTCGGTTTTTAGCAGCATCATATTGGTTCTAGAGGAAGGGTCCAGCCTATTAGAATAATTTCAAATTATGGGCTTACACTGATTGCATATTTTTGTTTTATAAAACGGGTTAGACGTATGGCTAAGAATGGTACTATGGTTAAACCCAATATGATGTGTGATTATTCTGTTTTATGGGCTTTGTGTTGCCCAAGGTGACAACCCAAGAAGAGGATTCTAAAAATTATGTTCCCTAATTAACTTTGAATTAAATGCAGCGGAATGATAAGATGTTATCTTACTTAAGCTCTAGGCAATTACAAGTTAAGCAGTGGAAAATTAAGCTAGAGCAACTATACTATGGCTTTAAGGTACAATTGATCTAAAATTAACTTATAGTTGTATAATCAATTTTTAACTATGTGAATTGTATGAATGGAGTGGAAGTTAAGTAAGCTCTAAACAATCACATATAAATCAATAGAAAACAAAGCTAGAGATATTACACAATCAAGTATGAATGTAAGGCATGAAGCACAAGAGATAAGACATTACAAACACAAAGATGTATAGTAGTTCGGTGCACCCCAGCACCTACATCTACTCCCCAAGACCTCTTAGGAATTTCACTATAATCCCTCAGATTACAGCCTGTGGTTTTACAATCTCACAACCTAACTTGTTGTTTTCACACGATCACAACGAACTCGGTCGGTTTTTACAAGCACACCGACTAGAACCAATCCGACTGTTTTCACGGGCTCATAATCCAACCCAGTTGGTTTTCCCTGGATTACCAACTACAACCTACAACATTGGTTTTCACTGGCTCACCAACATTGGTTTGCAAGGATTGAATCAAGTTACAAAATATCAGAATAGGAGTTTAAAATAAATACAAACTTCTCAAACAAGCAGATATAACAATATAAACAAATAGAATAACGAGAAGAAGCCCTCAAACAAGTTTTGCAGATGAAAGAACTCAGCTTCTTCTTTACTTGACCCTCTTTTGATTTCGCACGAAGTAGAGGATCACTGAGGCAGCACACAATTGGAGAGGAAGCTTTGGGATTCACTCAGATGCTCTTCTTCTCTCTCTTTTGCTTTGAATGACCCTTTTGTGCTTTTGGAAGGTTCCTCTTAAATCTCTTTGAAATCTTTTTCCTATGTATTCTCTCCCACTTTTTCACCTTTTCCCCTTGCTCTTTCCTTGATTTTATAGCTTTGGATGACGTGGGAACAAAAATCTAGCCGTTAGCGACAAAAATAGAGTCGTTGGAGTCGAGAAAAAACTAGCCGTTATGCCTTCCAGCGTGCTCGAGTCGACTCGCACAGACCTTGAGTCGACTCGGCTGAAGCAGGAGTCGACTCGAGCTTGTTGGAAGTCGACTCACCCTCAGCAACATAAAAATCAGCTTTCTGTCTTTTCTGTGTGAGTTGACTTGTGAACAGTTCGAGTCGACTCGCGCTATGTGAGTTAGCTCGCAAGTCAGCTCGCGCTCTGTGCCAAAGTTACCATTTGTGCCAGAGTCGACTCGAGGCTTCCAGGAGTCGACTCGAGGACTGTTCTTTTGAATTTTTCTTTGAATTTGCTACTCCAACTTGAATCCTTTGAACTTGGAACTTGGGCCAATGAAGTATAGCTTTCTTTCAACTTTTTGAGAGTTTTTGAGACCTTCTTCTATTCTTTCAACTTGTTATATTCTTTGCAAAATAAATATCTTTCTTCTTACAACACAAACATTAGTAATTATACTTCAAGATTTTGTGATCATCAAAATCAATCTTTGGGTCAGCAATCTCTCCCTTTTTGATGATGACAAAACTTGGAGTATATGCAATATAAAATAGATGGGTTTTTTTGCATGGATACCCTTCTAAATATTGGATTTTATGTGAATATCCTTCCAAAATTGATATTTGCATGTATACCCTCGTAAAACTTCATTATTGTATGAATGTCCTTAACTTAACGGTTGTTCTAACGATGTTAAAAAAATTATATTTATATTATTAAAAATAAAATAAAAATATGAAATTACACTATTGTCCTCCAGCTATCGGGGTTGCACGGACGTTCGCCCGCAGGCGTTCGCGATCTCGCGAACGCGATCCCGCGGGCGAACTCGCGAACGCGATCTCGCGGGCGTTCGCCAGTGGGCAGTTGCGAGATTGCAATCACGGAAAGTTAAAAAGCAATATTGCATCTCTTTACCTCTCCTTCAATTTGCCTGTCCATGACTTAATTATGCCATTTATGATGGATTTGCACCCCCTACTATCTCTCTCCGTTCGTGCATATACAAGAGTTATTAGTAATTGGTAGGTATTTATTGGGTGCGAAACTTTTACTTTTTGTTTCTTTCTCTCTCTGTCTCTTTTTGGTCGTGGAGGAAGCTTTTTTGAAACATAAATCTTACACCTCGTGATAATTAACATTGATCTGCCTATTGTACTAAATTGATGAACCAGTTGGAACAGTAATGCCCCATCCAACATAGGAGTCCTTTATTTGGACTGTTAGATCCTAACTGAGTTTCCCTACACCAGAGTGCAAATAACGAGGATGGTAACATGGTTCAACGTATGAGCCAAAATTGGCATTGCAGCATTGCGAGGATTTATTTCGGAACCAAAGACAGAATATGCGGCAACTAAGTACATTCTCCTCAGTGTTAAGAGCTCAGGCAACTAAAGAAGAGGGGGAAGGGATTATTTAATATAAAGAGGATTATTTTCATATTCCTTGAAAATGCAGCATT
>JAOXJJ010000757.1:316605-328451 GCA_025769935.1 Phoenix roebelenii
TTGCAAAATAAATATCTTTCTTCTTGCAACACAAACATTAGTAATTATACTTCAAAGTTTTGTGATTATCAAACTCAGTCTTTGGGCCAGCATATGTGTTGGGGCACATCTTCTTGGAGAGATTTATCTCATGCCCAAGGGATAATAATCTTCCTTTTAGAGGCTTCCATGTCGAACCTCTTCAGCACTTCCTCTATGTACATATTCTATAGCAAGACAAGCATTCTCTTAGATCTATCTCTACAGACCTTAATTTCCAAAATATAGGATGTTTTCCCAAGGTCTTTTATGGAGAATTTCTTAGACAACCATACCTTGACCAAATTAGCATGGAAACATCATTCCCAATAAGAAGGATATCATCCACGTACTATACGAGGAATACAATAGCCCTCTCACTAACCTTCTTATAAACACATGATTCCTCTTCATTCTTGATGAAATCAAACGATTTGATTACATCGTCGAGACAAATGTTCCAACTCCGAGATGCTTGCTTTAGTCCATAGATGGACCTTTGCAGTTTACAGACCTTGTGATCACCATCACAATATCTCGTAATCATGATATGCTGCAACAGTAAACAATATTCGAATGGACTTCAGCATTGCTACAGATGAAAAAGTATCCTGATAATCAGTGCCTTCGCACTGACTATAACCTTTCACCTCTAGCCTTGCCTTATAGGTCTCTACCTAGCCATCTAAACTTTTTATCCTTTGTAAATCTATTTACACCCAATAAGTACTATACCTTCTGGTAGATCTACTAAGGTTCATACTTGGTTGGAATGCATGAAGTCCATCTCTGACTTCATCGCTTCCAGCCATCTCTCGAAATCGATGTCTAACATTGCCTCGTTATAGGTATTGGGATCCTTACCTTGATCCCTATCTCCTATGAGGAACACTTCCTCTACATCCTCTGTAAGCTTACCTAAGTACATTTCAGGAAGATGGGAGATCCTAATAGATTAACGAGGTGGAAGAGGTACTACATGTACTGGCTCAATATAACTAGGTTTTATAGGCAAAATGGCTCGTTGCTCTTCAGAGACTTTCTCTTCGAGCTCAATTTTCCTCCTATTGTCTCTATCAAGGATAAACTATTTTTCATAAAGATAGCATATCGGCTCACAAACACTTTGTGATCCTTTGGGATGTAAAAATTGTAAACTAATGACTCTTTAGGATATCCTATAAAATGAGCACTAATTTTTCTATCCTCTAACTTTTTCGCCTGTTGTCGCTTGATGTGGGCTGGACATTTCCAAATCTTGAGATGACCAAGACTCGGTTTCTTACCATGCCATATCTCATACGGTGTGGTAGGAACAGATTTAGAGGAAACACTATTCAATATATAAATTGCTGAAAGTAGGGCATCTCTCTAAAGAAACAAGGGTAAATCAGTAAAGCTCATCACGGATCCGACCATATCTAATAGGGTCTGATTCCTCCTCTCTAACACCCCGTTGAGCTGAGGTGTACTAGGAGGGGTCCATTATGAAACTATATCATTCTTCTTGAGATAATCACGGAACTCTCTATTAAGGTATTCACCTCCTTGATCCGATCGAAGAATCTTAATGAATTTTTCTGTTTGTTTTTCTACTTCATATCTGAACTCTTAAACTTTTCAAAAGTTTCAGATTTGAGTCTCATACACATATCCATACCGTGAGTAATCATCGATAAATGAAGTAAAAATTACAACCCCTAGCTTGCACATCGAATGGGCCACACACGTTAGTGTGTACTAGGGTAGGTATTTCAGTGGACCTCCCCGTGTCCTACAAAGGGTAATTTGGCCATCTTTCCTTGAAGGCAGAATTCACAAATTGGATATGACTCGAAAGTCAATGAGCCCAAAAGCCTATGTTTCTCCAATTTATTTATTTTGTCTTCTCCTATATGGCCAAGCCTGAGGTGCCATAAATACTTTTGATTTATCTCATCTCTAGATCTTTTGGATCCTATGGTACTTACTAGTTGCTCAGATACATTTGCAGAGACATCCATATGTGCGTGATCAAGACTGTCAATCATAAAACCACTTGTAACCAATTTATTTCTCAGATAAATAGAACAGTAGTCTTATAAAAATCTTCCTGTGCTAAACAAGATACAGAAATCAAATTCTACTAGCAGCAGGTAACAGTTCCTGAGTATCCTTTTAATAATGAGTATATCTAACATACCTTCAGAAGGTCTGTCATCCTTCTTGCTCTTTATGCTTCTATGTATGTAGGACAGATCTTCTTCCAATGGTCGTTCCATGATGCAATGGAAATGTTTTTCCTTGCAATCGGCCTTTTTCTTGGAACTTTCTTACTTGGCTTTTTCTCAGTCTTCTGCTTCTTTGCAGGCTTCTTTTTCTTCCAGGTAGACTTTCTCTTGGAAGTAGAAGCCAACTCAACAGCGAGAACAATGCCCCTTGAACTCTTCAAAGTCCCTAAGGTAGTTATCAATTTATTTAACAATTCTGTTTTGGTGCATATAGACTTGTTCATATGGTAGTTTACTATAAACTGTTCATATAAAGCTGGAAGAGTTTGTAGAATCAAATCTGTTTGCACTTCTTTATGCATGGTCATGCCGAGCTTCTCAAGCTCCTCTAAGTTCTTTATCATGGTCAAATCATGATCATGGACAGATTTTTTTTCGCGCATCTTTCAACTCGAGCTGCGCAACTCTTTTCAGCATACAACTCTTGCAGGTGATTCAATATATCCCTGACAGTCTTCATGTTCTCATGCTGGCATTAAAGTTCATTGGACATTAATGCCATTATGTAACACCTAACTTTAGTGTCATTGTTCGTCTACTTGTCATGCGTTTTATGCTGATCAGTAATCGAACAGACTGGTAACACAGGGATTTTATGATCTAGCACACACCCTAATTTCACACAATTCAAAACTATTTTGAAATTGCAGAGCCTGTCTTTATAATTGGATTTGGTCAAACGGTTGTTCCATAGTATATTAGTAAAGAGCTTAGAGGCTGACTTTATAATCCTAAGAGAGTAAAGATTCTAAATACAATTTTGTACTTGAACTCTATTTATTTTAGGGCCTTTTAAAACAAACATCTTCCACTATTTTCTTGAATCTCTTACACTCTTCCGGTGGAGAAACGAAAACCTGTGACTCTAGGTTTCAAGTAAGGTGCTACGGTCCCACAAATTTACATGTCATCTCATCTAACAGTTATTGGCGACACATAAACGATGAGTGTACAACTCTTTGTACAATGCTTCTCAAATAAGTTGTAGCCAACTAGGTCTCCAAGTCATAAGGACCTCACCTAACAATTATTGATCCCGTTTCTTGGTTAAGTCAGACCCACCATATATCTCGCAGAAGTAAAGTTGTCATTGGGTCATCACCTAACAGTTATTGGCGCCCAACCCCATCTTTACCCCTACTATATCTCATATCAATAGAGAGGTCCAGTCCTCCGATGCAACTTGCCCACTGTATCCAGCCGAGGCAAATCAACGCTGGAAAGACCTTAATAGCTCTACTACGGTGGAAGACCTCTAGACTTAATATTGGATAATCTAATCCTAGTGATTCCAACTTTGAGCTATTCATAGAAGGTAATCGATCAATTAGCCAGGTAAGTAGGTGGGAGGCTTTCCTTACTCAGAGAGTAAGGTCCTAATTAAGTAACCACCTTTAATGCTTTTCTAGACACCAATTAGATCAATTAATCAAATGTGACTAGCTCAATGTATCATTCACTCTCGATTGATTAAGAAGGTTTTAATTGATTTAGGTTTTGATTAGGATTTACATCTTATGTAAATATGAAACTCCTTTTATATGCTATGCGTTTATATCTTATATAAATGACATATTTGTTTAGGTTTACATCCTATGTGAATATGAAACCCTTTGTGTATGTGTTTACATCTTATGTAAATGACATATTAGTTTAGGTTTACATCTTATGTAAATGACCTAACCTATTTGGGTTTTTATTCACATCTCATGTAAAAATTGCTTAACATATATATATACATCTCATGCATATACAATTTCCTTTTAACCATAAGCCTAAAAAAAAATTTTCTTTTGATGATCATGAATCTATGATTGATCTTATCTCATACATCTCATGCATATATAATTTTCCTTTCAAGCATAGGCATAAACAGAAAAAGAACCTTTTATGATCATGAATCCATTGATTGGTTCTTATCACATGCATATAATTTCAGATCTGATAATTTGATTTTAATCATGCTACAAACTGAATCTTTGATCATGCAAGACGTGATTTTTAATTATTTCAATCTCATTGTAATTTAAAATTAACATGCAAGATCATAAGAATAAAAATCAGCATGCTGAAATTTCTGAAATTTGAAATTTTAATACCCAAAAAATTTCAGCAAGCATGAATATTAAAATTTAGATCTTAATTAAATCATAATCAAGTCCATTAATCTTAATCTCAATCGCAAAATCGGGCTCTAATACCACTGTCGGGTTACCCCCGCACACATTGCGACGATCGCAGCGGAAGTACATGCACGAGGTCGTTCATCTCATGAATATCCTGAGGAACGTAGATTTAAAAAATTTCTGAGTTCTCTAACTCAGAAAGTCATTAAATCTAAAGAAAAAGATTAAAATTAATTACTTGATTAATTTTATGATCTATATTAAAACTTGTAAAGATCAAATATTCACCTTGTGCAGGTAGATGATCACCGCAAACTGATGATCGTGGATTTGTATTAAGGTTTGCTTGAAGTTGCACACTTGTCCGGCCTCTACGGGTATCCACACGAAGATTTTGCTCGATCAAGGTCGTGATCTCACCAGGGTGCTGGCTCCCTTGCAGAGATTTCTTTTGATGGTTGGAATTCTTCTAAGCAATCAACTCTTGATTGCTTCAAAGAGGAGGAAGAGGAAGAAAGAAGAAACCCTTCCTTTTCTTTTCCTTTCGATGAGAGAAGAAGGAGGGAAGAGAGGAACACCTTTCTCTCTTTATTTTCTTCTATGTAGCTGACCAAGAGGAGGAAGAAGACTGCTTGCTGCCCCTCTTTGTGTCTTGCAGATGGAAGAAGAAGAGGAGAGGGGAGGAGGCCGCCAAGCATCAAGAAAAGAACCCATAGTCCAAGTCTAGCCCCCCCCCCCTTTATAACCTTGCCCTAGGCGTGGCTCTTCCTAAAACTAGGAGGAGCCATGCCCCAACTGGGCCTCGCATCCCGGCCATCCGCGGGAGCATCTAAGGAAAGGAGGGGCTCTTGCCCCTCCCTTCTAATCCTAATCGAATTAGGATTTAGGTGGCCCTTGGTTCATTGAATCCTAATCTAATTAGGACCCAATTAGTCTTTCTATTTGATTCACATGAATCCTAATCTAATTAGAAGTCATCTTTATCTATTGGACCAAAATTAATTAGGACTTTAGTAATCCTAATCCAATTAGGACTCATATAATTTAGTTATAATCCAATTAGGACTAGGAATCCCACTCTAAGTAGAACTCTTGAACCTTATCAAATAAGATCGAGCCCAATTAATTAAGTCCAATTGATTCAATCAAATTGCAATCCAATTGCAATTAATTTCTTCTTCAACTTACTAACTCTTAGTGGGTTAAACCAATTATCAATCAAATTGACCATTACAAACTATTCTAATTCCAAATCACAATCCAACCATTAGATCAATCAGATCCTCTATTGTGTATGACCCCATAGATTCTATTCTGTCTGATAGTGAGATATATTGTGATATCTATCACAACATCATTGAAACTCTTTTCAATGGGTTGAAACATTTCAACTCTTCTCATTCAGGTTCACTGATCATCAAGTGAATGCCTTTGAGTCTCACAATCTCCTAGTGACACCTAGCAGCATGTAGTGGCAACCCAGCAGAATGAAATAGATGAACCTCTAGGTGCAGTTAGCGTATGATACAGTCCCTCTATCGTGGATTCCGACAGGATGGAGGTCATGGATAACTCGTCAAACCTCATCATCTGTCATATATAAAATTTATTGGACTTCAGTTCGAGGTTAGAAAACTCTTTTTCCAAAAACTACCTTGGCCAAGGATTTATGAACTCAATCTTATAAATCTCATAGGATCTCTCCTAATCTATCAAGGTCGATAGATTCCATCTAGATGTACTCCTACTCCTACAATGAACCTACTGCAGCCAATATGCATCACAAGGATCCAAATGGATAGGATCCATATTTATGTGCTTGTCAAACTGCAGCAACCTCACTGTAAATAGCCGAGGCATTGCAGGTCAAAGGACCAGTCATACAACTGCAGCTTGAAGTAAGTTACCGACGAGTGAATAGACATCCAAGGAACTACTTGCTATGGTCATGCTTAGTACCCTTGTTCTCTAATAAGGACTTGCACAATCACTCCAGTGTCTCCACACTGTGGACTCAGGATTCGTCCATCAATAAAAGTGATATGTGCACTAATCTCAGCTGATCAATCACCGTCCTCATGTTGATTCATCGATCAGGAGCAACTCAGAAATTAATCACTAATGACATATGCCTGAAATTCTCAACTCTTGAGAATATGCGTCATCATCTTATTAATTTTTTGGATGATTCATGGACACATAATAACATGAATGAAAAGAATGCCCTACTTAATAAATTCATAATTTGGTCAAGTATAAATTTATGTCCCAGAACAAAATAATGCGTCAACCAAATTGACTTCTAGGGCATACTTCTAACAGAGTGAAGGTTCAGGCATGGTTTTCTCTTCCCAAGTCTATCTCGGGAGCGACTAGTATTGGAGCCATTGCCACTCGAGCACAGCAACCACCACCTCACTACCTCGAAGGCACATCATATCTTTGGCCAACCTCTATGGCCTAAATAGTTAATCATCTGAGTTCTCCAGCAGCTTAGCTCGCTCAACGCTTTGGTAAGGCCAATTCCCAATCACATCACAATCTAACTACACAGTCACCTACACGTCAAGGTAGTTGTGCCCGACGAACTTAGTTTTTGCTAGGTTTATGTGGCCGGCTCTATGAACATGTTTGATGGGAAAAATATTGGATGTCTTGACCTCAGACTGAACTGATCTCATTGGCCTCAGTATAAACCGGCATGAACAACTTTGGTCCCAGCCGAGGAGCCGGTCAGTTGATCCCACCTCGGTTCGAGATTTTCCAAGTAGATCTGTATGACAACACCTCAAATCCTTTGGATCATCTGGAGACCCATTTTCTCCATGCCAATACTGATGTCTTCGCCTGATTGGCCACTAACATGCCGGATATATTTTTTGAGGTGATAGTTCACAAGCTCAATGTAGACCTAGCTCATCGACCCGTATGGAAGAAGCGAAACTTCACCGTAGAGAGACAGCAAGTCATAAACCAAAAAGTTGACAAACTCTCTAAGGTTAGCTTCGTTCGCAAGATGAACTACCCTAACTGATTGGCCAATGTCGTACTTACTAAAAAAGCTAATAGAAAGTGGTAAGTTTGCATCAACTACACTGACCCAAATAAGGCTAACCCAAAAGTTAGCTTTCTACCTCCGAGGATTAACCAGCTTGTAGATGCAACCTCGGAACATCAACTACTGACCTTCATAGATGTATGTAGGTACAACTAGATTTAAATGGAATCCGAAGATAAGAAGAAGACAACCTTTCTCACCAACAGGAGCCTCTACTACTACAAGGTAATGCCCTTTAGCTTAAAGAATTAGGGACAACTTGCCAGCGCCTCGTCAACAAAATCTTCAAGGAGCAGATCAGCCAAAATATGGAGGTGTATATGGATGATATGCTTGTGAAAAGTTGAGTAGCGAAACAATACATAGTCGACCTAGAGAAAACATTTGCAACCCTCAAAAAGTACTAGATGAAGCTTAATTCAACGAAGTATGCCTTCGAAGTCATCTCGAGGAAATTTCTAAGGTTCATGGTGACACAATGAGGCATTATGACAAATTCGGAGAAGATCCGAGCAGTACTAGATATGCAACCCCTAAAGAACATTAAAGAAGTTTAACACCTGACTGGTTGGGTTGCTGCACTAGTGAGGTTTGTGTCTAGATCGATGAAGCGCTGCCTCCCATTCTTTAAGGCCTTGAAGCATCCAAAGAACTTCTAATGAACTGAGCAATTTCAAGAGGCCTTCAACCAACTAAAGGAGTATCTCAGCTCATCGCCTCTCCTTACAAAGCCACGGGTTGGAGAAATGCTTTACTTTCACTTAGCCATCTCTTCTTCTACCATGAGCTCAATGCTGGTATGAGAAAAAGAAAAATGTCAAAAATCGATCTACTACACAAGTCAGATCCTGCGAGATGTGGAGACATGATATTTCAAGTTGGAGAAGGAGGCCTATGCCCTCATCATTTTAGCTCAGAAGCTCCAGCCATACTTACAGGCCCATTAAATCATAATCTTGACCAACCTGCCGATGAGGCAGATTCTACAAAAGCCTAAAAATGTAGGTTGGCTGGCAATGTGCGTAGTGGAGCTTGGAGAGTTCGATTTGGAGTATCGGCCTCGACCGTCTATCAAAGAGTAGGTACTAGCAGACTTTCTAATGGAATGCACCATTCTTGATGAAAATCCTACCAAGCCCCCCAAGAAGAAGAAGACCATAGAGCGATTGTCCTGTACGTAGATGGGTCATTAGGCTCTAGGGGTAGTGGGGTTAAACTCATACTAACTGGCCGAAGTAGGGTGATCATAGAGTATGCTCTATGGTTTGAGTTTCTAGCCTAAAATAATGAGGCTAAATATAAGGTGCTCATCACTGGCTTAAGCTTTCCAAGGAGCTCAGGGTTAAGCAATTAAAGGTCTTTAGCAGCTCACAATTAGTCATCGGCCAAGTGTAAAATGAGTTTGAGGCTCGGAGGCCGTTGATGATTAAATATCTATAAAACATAAAGGACATTACCTCAGCCTTCCATAACATTATCATACAGCAGATTTTTTAGACGAAAAATGCAAGGGCCAACCTACTGTCAAAACTGGCCACCTCGAAGACCGCCGACTTGACTAAAGCCACATACCTCAATGTCCTGGAGACACCAAGCATCGATGAGCCCGAACTCATAATGAACACAACTATCGAGCCAAGTTGGATGGATCCTCTCGTCAACTTCTTGAAGGATGAGAAATTGCCTAAAGATTGGTCTGGAGCCTGCCGAATAAGGCATCAATTCTCCCACTATGTCCTCCTTAATGACAAGTTATACCGAAGATCATTTTCACTGCCACTTCTCAAGTGCCTCCACCCGACCAAGATAGATTATGCACTTCGGAAAGTGCATAAAGGCATCTGTGGCAACCACTTAAGGGGCAGATCTCTGGCCTACAAGATCCTACGACAAGAATACTACTGGCCGACCCAGCAAAGAGATGTGGCCGATTTCATCAAAAAGTGTGATCAATGTCAACGCCATGCAAATATCCAACAACGACCAATGGTTACTTTGGCGCTGATAAATATCCCTTGCCCATTTGCACAGTTGAGAATTGACATCCTCGAACCTTTTCCAGTGGCAACTAGGCAACGCAAGTTTATCTTTGTGGCTGTGGATTACTTCATCAAATGGGCATAAGCTGAGTCAGTGGCCCGGATTACCGAGGCCAAAGCTCGAGACTTCGTTTGAAAGGTCATAAGCTATAGGTTTGGACTTTCTTAGGTGATCATCATAGATAATGGGCGCTAGTTCAATAATGCTCGATTCAAAGAGTTCTGCACCAAGCTCAGAGTCGACCGCCAGTTCACTCTAGTAGCGCACCACCAAACCCATGGAGAGGTTGAGATGACCAATTGAATAATCCTGCAGGGGCTAAGGGCTAACCAGACTAAACAAAAGGAATGTAGGCTGAAGAGCTATATAGTGTCTTGTGGGCATATCGGACGACACATCAGAATTCCGCCGGAAAGATGCCTTTCAACCTTGCTTTCGAAATGAAGGCAATGATCCTATGGGAGATCGGGCTTCCATCACTTCAGATAGAAAGCTTTGATAACTAAACAAATTCAGGTTGGCTCCGAGCTAACCTTGATCTATTAAAAGAAACTAGAGAGCAAGCTCAAATCCACATGGTGACATACCAATGGAGAGTGGCTTGATACTACAACTCAAGGGTCAATGGTAAACTCTTCTGACCTGGCGACCTCATCTTGAGAAAAATTGAAGCATCATAACCAAGAAAACTCAAAAAGATGAGCCCAAATTAGGAAGGCCCATACCGAGTAGCCAAGACAATACAACTAGAAACATACAAGTTGGAGCATCTCAATAACACTCTAATTCCATGGACTTAAAATTCTGATAACCTCTACATCTATTACCAGTAAGGTTCATTATATACCAAGCTTATTTCTAATAAAAGTCTTCTTGTTGTATTTTTATCTTTCAGATTAGATGATTATGACAATCGTATTCGACTTGGGACACCTTAGGAACATCTGGGCCTTGACCTAAGGGACAACTTGGGAACGCCTAGGCCCCAAATAAGGGACACACCAAGAACGCCTGGGACCCGACATAAGGGACACCTCGGGAATGCCTGGGCCCCGACCTAAGACCTCTGAGATCAACGATAGTCTGGTAACAAAACCGACTACGTGGAGACACCTCGAACTCTTTTGTGGAGTGATTGAGTAAACCCCTATTTGATTTTGATGAGCTAAAGCATTTGAGTATATTTTATGTTGTACTAATGAATTCAATCTAGTGTTTCAGGCAAATATGTATAAATTTCTAGTTAAGTGCCTCAAGCTTTGGTTCGAAGTAATTTGGATAAGTATTATACTCAATATGAACCAAAGTCTGAATCCCGAGTCAACTCCGGAAGATTACGAGTCGACTCCGAGTGGTTTAAAGGTTTTGATACAAGCTCGAGTCGACTCCGGTACTCTACGAGTCGACTCCGACTGAGAACAAACAGAAAGACAGAAAGAAGAGTTTCAGACCCTGTCAGTGAGTCGACTCCAAAAGATTTCGAGTCGACTTTAATGCTTGCCGAGTCGACTTCCGACGGTTTCGAGTCGACTCCAAAGGATAATAGACAGAAAGACAGAACGATGGATTTTAGACCTGTTACTAAGTTGACTCTAGAAGGTTACGAGTCGACTTTGATGTTTGGTGAGTCGACTCCTAGTTATGTCTGAGTCGACTCCCAGAGGAAAGCAGTCTGAAAGGCAGAGAACCAATCTCGAAAATCCTGTGAACGAGTCAACTCCAAGAGTTCCAGAGTCGACCCCCAAGTCAGCCGAGTCGACTCCAACAAAGCGCGAGTCGACTCCAACAAAGCGCGAGTCGACTCCGAGGCAGATCAGTTCAATAGACAGAGAATCGATTTATCGGACTCTAAGAACGAGTCGTCTTCCGAAGATCTCGAGTCGCCTCTCAAGACAGCCGAGTCGACTCCAAGAAAACCCGAGTCGACTCGAGGAAGAAAAATAGAAAGATGGATTTCTGAAATCCTGAGAACGAGCCGACTCTTAAGTGCCCGAGTGATCTCCAGATGTTGGCGAGTCGACTCCAGGTTTGGTCCGAGTTGACTCCAGGACGGGACAAGCACTTTAATTCAAATCTTGAATAGTGGGCGAGTTGTCTCCAGTAATGCGTGAGTCGACTCCAGCAACAGTCGAGTCGACTCCAGATCGCACGAGTCGACTCCAATCCCAACAGATACATTGTCAGGATATGCAGAGGGGACAAAACGACTCTGAATCAGTCTCTAACGGCTATTTTTCGAAGGAAACTGTTTAAATAGCAAGAGTAAACAGTAGTAGACAACAAGAGAGCTATTCCATCTGAGCATTAAAGCATTTCAACTACCAAGAGCTTCTT
>JAOXJJ010000757.1:351762-382720 GCA_025769935.1 Phoenix roebelenii
AATATATTAATATTTTATTATAATATATTTTATATGATTAATAAATATATGATAAGGGCTACTAAAAGTAGAATATGCGACAAAATTATGGAGTTATTATAGGAATTAGCATATTGACTTATATTTTTGATTCATGAAAATTAAAAACATATAAAAAATTCATTTAAGATATATCAGGAGTATTTATGGTATTATATGGTCAGTGATCTTGAATCTTCGTACCATACTAAATAAGTTACTTATGGATACTCAAAGATTTTTAATCACTGGATAATAGCCTACTAAATATATTGATCTTAGATCACTGGGATCAAGTTACTCCAATATTTGAATTACACCACGGTGATTTCGTTGGGGTTACCAAACGCCCCTAGAGGAAAGAAATTGGGTCCTTCCACGTGCGGATCACGTGCTCTGGCTTTAAAATCCCGAGCTTTATTCTCCTCAATTTCCCCTCCCATTTCCGACTCCCATTGCTCACCCGACCTCTCACTCTTCTCGATGCGATGAGCTTCGAGGGGATCGACGAATGGGACGAGAACTTCCTCGACGAGGCGATCCGAATCGAGCTTGAGGCTATCTCGTCTCGAAACCCCTCATCGGATCCCTCCTCCTCGTCCAGAGACCACAACGCCGCGGTCTCCTCTCGGCCGAAGCCGGAGCCGGAGCCCATACCTCCGAGAAACCCAGCCCCGGTTCGGTCGGACCAGGAGTACTTCCCTCCCATCCCATCCTTTGTGTCTGGTGCCGGTTGGGGGGCCCACGACGGCGGTTTCAGCTTCTCGCCTCCTCGGGAGCTCTCCCAGAGGTTCCCGGAGAGGCCTAACTTGGAGGTGGATTTCGAGATTATCGATCCTTTGGTTTTGAACAATATCGGGTATAGTGGCCGCGCCCGGAGTGGGGGTGGCGGGGTTAGGAAGGACAAGGAGGTTGAGAGATTAAAGGTGAGGTCTTTTATGTGATTTCTGGAAGATGGTTATGTTTAAAGATTTCATCTTGTTTTACTTTTGGTAGTTTTAGGGTTTTTGTCTTGCGTTTCTTTGGAACATCATCTTTTTGGTTGCATTTTGATGATCTTTTATACTTTTGAATAGAAATATGACATTTATTGCGACAGCATTTTCGTGAAAAAAAAGGAATTCTTTATTTCTCAATGTAGGGAAAAAGATTCTTTGCTTATGGTAATCCAAACCACAAAGGATATAGCTATCAAGAGACTAAGGTCTGCAGACTGGTTCTTGGTGTAAGATTTCATGACATTTTTTTTCTGTATTTATCATGCAAGAAGTCCTACAGCGACTAAGCAAGAACATCTTGCCTTTCTTATTCAATCCAAGAGCAGAAATGATACCACACTGAGCATCTGAGTTTTCATAATCTTTAATACTTCAGTCCAACCCTGAACATCATCACACCCTTATGTTTACCTTTGCCTATGCCCGTTTTGGTGGCCATAACCTTTCACCCCTTAACTAGTGGAATTAACATTTTTCATTGGTGTTAGTTCGAATAGATCATGTTTCAAATTTGACTTTATCCGTTTCCCTATATTTAGCATTGTCATCTTCCCTCTTCATCTACGCTCTTTCCATGCAAGCAATAGGATAGGCTGCCAACCTGCCAACCGGTAAATGTGATTCCCCGTCCTTTCTTAAAGTTTTCTTACCAAGGAATTTAGTACTAATATTAAAAGGTTGATACCACCTTGACAATTTGGCACAAAATCTTGTCAGTTTGTCAGTACAGCGTGATTTTGAGCTGTGCTCCACTGTTGGCCCCATTGTGATAGGAAAGACTTTCTATTATGAAGTTATGGTTTACAGTTCTCCTAATTTCCCAAACTCATTCCCCAACTGCAAGTTGAAATCGTGCTTGCCAAATAACCTTTAATCTTTTGCCAGTCACGTGTTCTTGGCATTCCTCTGATCCCCTTTAGGTGGAGTCTTTTGTGCTAACACTTGTAAAAAATCTCAGAAAAGACCCTTGAATTTCTTAGTAACAAGGCACAGAATATGAATCATGAAGTTGAAGGAGGTAAGAAATCTGCATTTTGTGCTTGCGTGTTGGTTCGTCTTTTCAATAGAAGTATGGAAGCTTCAAAGAATGTTACTTAACAGATTGACCTATTTGATTGCTGATTGATGAAATCTGTTAACTCAAACAGATACCACACAGAAAATAAATGAAATATGGACCTAATCTTATTATTCCCTCCCAAAAGAAAATGATTAGGTACTTTCTTAACCTTGATTGAAGCTCATTGTCTCTCATTAGCAATCTTATCAAGAATCCTTTTCATCCTACATGCCATTCTCTAAGAAAGTTTCATTCATCAAGTTTATTAGGAGAATTCTTCTCTCTCTAGTTTGCTTCTTGGGCACACAATGGCCCACTAATTTTTTACAGCTAAAAAAACACACCTAATTCTTTATATAGAGTTAACTTTTGTCTGTTTATCCTATTGTCCTCTTCATTGCTGTGCAGATTGGGGGATAAGGTGTCAGAATTTTATTGTAGAATATCATGTCCTTCAGTGGTTATATTAAGAGTTACTCTAACCATATGATTAGATGGGCATGATGACCGGGTGCAGATTTAAATTTTAGAAGTAGTTCTTGACGAAATGTGCTAATTGAATGATAGAGTTTAGTTGCTTAAGGGGGTAGCCTGGGGGCTTAATGCTAACTTTGATGATAAATAATTTAGTGAACAGATACATGGTGGAAGATAGTTGAAAAATATAGATGATATTAGATAGAAAATAATACTGATAGATAGGGCATTTACTTGGTGAGCAGGATCGTGCATCAATTTGAATTGAGAGGGAACTGAATGTTGCCAAGATTAGGAGGCCACTTTAATTACTAGAGGATCAAACATCAGGACCGAATGATGTCCATTTTCTTTTCTCCAAAAAATGCAGGGTTCATATGGAAGGTAATTCTTGAAAATTGTCAGTTTTTGGTTTTCATTATTGAGTTTGTGGAGAGTAAATTACTTAGGTGGCATTGAGTTTCACTTTCTTGTGGATGCTGCTACTTTTGTAGCCATATGAAGTTTAATTTTAAATATAATGCTACTAAGCGTATGGATTATTAAACTTTGTTTTCTGTTCACAAAATTTCTAGCTTTGTGAAAACTTAACTTCAAACTATCTTTTGGTGGTCGAGAGGTAAGTTTGCGATCATACTAGAACTAGAGCACTGCTTTCTGTTTTCCATAACCTATCCTAGAAAAAGATATAACATGGACTTAGAAATCAATCATATTTTAGTATGATTTTGATTTTGAAAAAGATAGACAGTACATATTTGGATAATCTGACTTTTCCTCTATACATATTGCAGAGGGAGTTGGGGCATGTCTCGAAGCAACTCAATCATTTGGTACACTTCTAAAGCTTTATTAGTACACTTCTAAAGCTTTATTAATTCTGTGAATTGAAATCTCTATCTTTGATACTATGATCTGATTTTTTTTTTGGTATTGTCTAAGTCCTGATCTTGGTCATCTCCAATTGCTCGTTTCATACCTATCTTAGTTACCTGCTCTTGTGCAAAAATTGATGCCTCATCCCTATAATTTAGTTTCAAATTTATAGGTTTTTGTTTGGCTTCTTTATTGACCTTTTCCTTTGAAAGGCATCTATTTCATGTGTTATTTTTTCTTTCTTTGGTAAAATTCCTTATAAAGTAATACAATGTAATACATATATATTATATCTTCATACTTGATATATGATAATATTTTTGAGGAAACAAGGTTTCTATTGTTAGCTGACCTTTTAATGATTTCTAATGAATAAGAAACATCATGTTATTGTCATTGATGAAACAATTGAAACATGATCAGCTACTGTTATATACCTTCATATACGGATCATATGACAGTTTGTATTGTACTTGCGAAGAATTGTCATATACATGACTGTGTCTTGTACATTAATATTATCATCTTGTATCATGGTTTGTTACTGTGGTATGTGAGATGCTATAAAAGTAACTAATATGTGAAGGCGCTTGTGTAGCATGTACATCTTGATTTTCTGTTACAAATATGGCACACTTTCATAGATACTTGCCATACAATAATAAGTAGCAAAGTTTCACACACACACACACAAACACATATTTGTGTAGTTTGCAAGAATGAAAAAAACTAAGAGTTGAGATATCTGCAAATAACCTTTTGCACAAATGAATATTTTGGAAATTTGCAAATCTCAGGGTAAGCCTTGGTGCAAATGGTAGGATTGGTCCATTGTGATCTAGAGGTCATAGGTTCAAAACGTGGAAACAACCTCTCTTCATGCGGGGATAAATTCGTGAACAATTGACCCTCCCCAGACCCTACAATGGTCCGAACCTCATGCATTTGGCCGCCCTTGCTAAAAATTATTATTTTTTAAGTATGGAAAATAAAATCTTATGGACAATATGAATTGGTAATTGATAATCTGTCACAGAAACATATGCATGCATGCTATGACTTTATTAAATTTTTGATTGAATTTTTATAATGTTGTTAATGGCATTATTATTCATATATATTGACCATGCCTTAAACCTAATTTGGACCATTTTCAGCAATTATAACAATCCATTATGAAGATGAAAAATTGGAAAAAAAGTATTAAAGTATTACTCTATTTTAGTCGCCACAATTAGCAGTTCGAGACTAGTGGACCAAGTAGATACTTGGGTTGTTGAACCACATAATGTTTGCGGATGCCAATATAAACTCACATTAGATTATTGATCAAATCATAGTTCTCGCCACTCTTGCTAGAACATGCCAGAAAAGCATTAAAAAGCTGGATGCATTTTTTCCAGATCTGGCCATTCATTTTGATAATACTGTTAGAAATTCCCTTGTCAAGAGTTGGTAACCATGATATCAATTAGACACACAGATCCTCTGTCAGTATGGGTGTAGTTGGTTTTGTGAAAGTAGTCTCATAATTTAATTTGTAGAGCCTCTGATGAGAGTGGATTTGGAGCATAATGGCCTTGATGTTCATTGAAAGAGTCTAACAGGTTCTGTGTGCTAAATAAAATTTTGGAATTATAAGAGCTTAGAAGTGCACGAGTTTTTTAAAGTCTGAGGAGTATCATAAGGGGAGTTGAACAAGTTATTTTGGATGCAGGATTGTAGAGAATTTGCACAGGTCCAATCATCACGTGGAGAATTCATGGCTTTGGCATATGGGAGTTTTGTTTTTTTTTTTGGAATCATACTATGAGAGTTCAATTGCAAAAGTTCCCATGTAGTGGGAGTATCGAAGCTTTTAAATGGCAGTTAGGATTATATATTAATTTCTGTACATTATTACCCTCCTTGCTTATAAAAGTATTTCCTTCTTCCCTTTCTAGAATCTCCTTATTGGCTGTTACATTTTGACCCACAAGGGACTTGCCCTATAATTGGGATTCAAAATTTCTAAGTTCCAATAACACTTGTTTGAGATTATTAGCCATTTGCGATGCAGCCTGGAAAATGTGTTGGGTGTCAAGTTCCTTATGAATACATCATCTATGTGTGCCTGCCAGATTTAGTAGTGTGGTACTCATTGTCATTGTGAATGGTGAAAAACTTTGGCCATTGGGTTGAACACATATTTTGGTCATCACATGTTCAAAATGTTTGTTGAGAAGAACAAGGTCATGAATATTTGCTCTCATTACTTGGTTCAAATGGATGATTATGAATACGGCCCACAACTTGTGTTTTATGTTATATGTGATAAATGAAACTTTGTCATTTCAAGCTGGTTATTGAAAATGGGTCTTTGGAGGTTTGTTATTGTAGGTCAAGAAAAGAACTATTGCATACGAGAAATAGAAAGATGGATATGTGGAGGAGAGAGCTTAAGTGGCTTGACATGTTTCTCAGGTTGTGAGAAACATCAGATGTGGTGCATCACCCCCGTTCCTTGGCCTTTATGCATTGATGGTCAAATCTGTGTTGCACAAGCTTTTGACTTGCCATACTTCCCTTATGACTCTTGGGTCTATGAGGCAAACCTGAAAACAATCCATTCTGTTTTCACCAACTTGAAAGTCATCTGAATATGAGAAGACCCTTTGTAGAGCTGATATTTGTGTTAACTTGGGCGGTTTTTGGGGTCTGCTTAGAAATTGTTAGCTTGACCTTAAATAGATAAAAAAAATGGAGAAAAAAGACAAACTTGTGGCCAACGTTTGAAATCCCATGGGATAGGGCTGTCCTAGTTTTTCCATGGAAGGGGACGTGCCACTGTCCCGCCCCGTCCCGACACTTGGGACAGGGAATGTTCCAAGGCATGCTGATCGGGATGCTGGGATGATGGCAGGATGGTCATATCCTGACACATGGGATGGTACCCATCCTGGTGTCCCGCAGGACATCCCGCCGGGACTTGAATCCTTGCTTGCGGCATTATCTTAAAGGGGTGTGTGGCCTTGTAGGGGCCATTGCAACTGCCACCACACCTTATGCCTTCTCTCTTAGTTGCTTGCCCTAATGTGGCATGTCTGAGTATTTTTCCATTGTTAGGCAATGTCCTTATTTCCATTAAGAAACTTATAGAGAAGCTCTGTGGCTTTCTAAAGTGTTTGTTAAGAAGTTTCTGCTAGGGCTGTAAGTGGATTGCATTAACCCACCCCCAATCTGGAGCTCTTTGGATCAAGCTTGGTTTGAAAAATATCTCCATTTGACCAAAAAAAAAATCTCCATTCTAAATATGTATTGGACTTGGATCACTAAATACCTGGATCCAGACTTGAACCAGCATGAAACTAATAACACTATATATCCTGAAATCCTCATGAATTTAAGAAACTATTCATTCGTTTCCATAATAAATTTAATTTAGATAGTTATTAATTTATGTTGTTGACTATAATTTGTAATGTGGTGGTCAATCAAATCTTATGCGGAAAAGGTTGTAGACATATGTCTACATGTTGCTTACTGTTGTTAATTGCATAATATATTCATGATATACTTACACAATCAATTTTTATACACATTTATTGTGGTTTCTTTTAGGATTTTTTTTGACCTGATTTGACCCCCAAAAGCTGATGGATCAATAAAATAAAGAATAAAGCTGATCTGGTTTAACCTGAATGGAAATGGATTAGGCTTGGGCTTAAATTTTTTGGACCAAATTCAAATATTGATTGGCTTTGGGTGTGCCAATCCTGATCCGACCTGCGTTGCAGCCCAAGACACTGCTGTGACTCTTTTTTTGTTCTTTTTTTGAGTTGATGCATCAGAAACATTGGGCTCATTCCGCTCCTTTTTCTTCCTCCTCCCTGGTGATTTCTTTGTGATTATCTTGAACAATCACCTATCATCTTTGCAAAGATGATCTTTGCTGGAAATTTATTAATTCTGTTTATATTCAGGTTCAAGGCCCATCTTCACCAAATCACATTCTTACAATTTTAGGTATCAACCTTCACTGGGTTCAAGTACTACATACATACGTATGCATACATGCATGCATCTATATGTATGTGTGTATATATATATGTATGTATGTATGTATGTGTGCATATATATATATATATATATGTGTATATGTCTATGCATGTGTGTGCGTGCAAGCACTCGTGTGTATATAAAATTGAGATGGGCATATATTAATGTAAAAGATAATACAGCTATTCATACTATAATATGTGAAAAATTGAACTTGGAAAATCTAGTTACTGTTTTACTTTGTAATCTTTAATCAATAGGCAATTGCTTGAACTGTTGGGGTCGCATGTCAGCACTTTCTCCCTCCATGGCTTCTCCCCTGAGTTGCCCCTGTCAGATTCTAGTTCAGAACCCATGATGACATGATGCATCTGATTTTTAGCTTGGTTCAGGAATTTTGCTAGATTCCTTGATATTGATGCCTATGTTTAAGAGCTTGTGTCATCATCAAAAAATGAGATGTGGAACCCCTCATTCTACTCCATGATGGCGTCCCATCTGTAATGCAGATTTTGGGCTTTTAGTTTTCCTTTAATGTGTGGTTGTAATTGATTATTTTAGCTTGCTCTACTGAGAAGGTTTTATTTATTTCTACATTCTTCCGTTTCTTTCTATCTGCCTGCCTGCCTGCCTGTCACCAAGATCTACCAACAAACAACAGAAGCTTTACCGTTAGGCAAAAATTTTGTTGGAAGATACTAGAGCATTGTAAAGTAGGGACACAGTTTCACGAAGTTTTGGAAGTATGTTAGAGATATTAGTTTAACTAAGTAATTGCTTTACAATTTTAACATGCTTTTCAGAATAAAATGTAATGGTAAAAATCTTTTAACTTGGTAGTTATTATCTGAGTAACGTCATCATTGGCTTATTTTTTTCAAATGACATTCTTATCAGTCATTACTTATATACTTCGCACTTTGTTTGAGAAGATGTTTTGCAAAATCAAAAAAAAATTCAAACCACAATAGTTTCTTGCAACCCTGTTTTCTGTCTTCAATAAATTATTCTGCTTTATTTTGATATCTTCAGATGTGTGCTTGTATTGCTTTTAGAATAAGACTGTCTTAGCATTGAACAAGGAAGTTTACTTTTGTGGTTTATATATTTTATTTGATAAATGGCATATGTGGTGGTTTATTGTAAACAAATCTTTCTAGTACACATATGCAGTTTAATTTTGCCTTATTTGTCTTGTAAGTAGGCTCATTGTTTCAAATGATTACATGCTTCAGGAACATGAGTGTATGGAACTTAAAAAGGACAGAGCTTGGAAAGATGAGCAACTTAAATGTGCCTTTTCACAGATTGAAGCCAAAGATGCTGAAATCTGCAGTTTGAAAGGGGCAAATTTGTAAGTAGAGGTGCCCTTCTCTTATAATATTTTCTTTTTTGTGAACCTCTCTCTGGTTGTTCATATAGTACAATGCTAGTTTACACTATTACCCCAAAGCATTATTATCCTTAGTATACTATATTTTGTGATATGGATGTGCATAATAATAAGCTGGCCACTTTGGATGTTTGACAGACAGATTTTCACTACCCAAAGAACCTGTGTTCTGGTCAATTAATTATGATTTTGTCGAAATGCTTTTAAGTGCAAATTTAGAGAGAATATGAGAAGTATAGATTATTATGAAGTTACTCTACTGATATATTGCAAGTAACAACATCTGCTTGTTGCCTCACAAACTTATTTGAAACCCATAGTTGTTGGCAGGGTGTTTTGATTGTTATATGGCTGAACAGTAAGGTCTGCAATGTTATATGGTTCTGAATGTTGACTAATAAAAGGGTTCAAGAAAATAAGTGGAGCAGAAATGAGATGGAGGTGTGGTAAAACTAGAATTGATAGATTGAAAAATGAGTATATTAGAGGAGTTGTTGGAGTTGCATGAATTAAAGACAAAGTGATAGAGAACCAACTGAGATGGTTTGGCAACTGCAAAGAAACTCTGAGAGGTCTCCAATAAGAAGAGGTACTTTAATTTTTGTTGAAAGATGTTGGAGGGAAAGGCTAAGATGACATGGATGAGGTCGTAAGAAAAGCTATGTAAAAGCTTGAAGTTACATCAGGGATGGTCCTAAGAAATTCTTGGCAAACGAGGATCCATAAATGTGAATCTGAATAGTCGGGATGAGGCTTGATGGTCATGCTTGTGGTATGGCTCTCCCCTCAACATTTTCAAATTCATGCAAGAAATGAAAAAATTCTAAAAGCTCTGCAGGAAGAAGAATAGGGAACTTTGAAAAAGCTAGCAGCAGAAAAGTGGAAAGGGAATGCAGTGAGTAACAGAGAGCTCACAACTTGGTTAGGTGGAAGATCCTGTAAGAGCTGTCAGCAGTAGTAAACTTTCTGATGAAGCAGCTACAATGCGGATTAGTGACCTACCAGATTTTGTGACAAATGATCTAGCTAGTAATGTTTTCTTGTCTGTATTTCTCTGTGTGCCCATTCATGCATGGAGCTGATCAGAGTTACTTTGGATGGATCATCTGAAGGGTGTCTCCAAAACTATCGTTGGCTCATTGGAAGGCCTGCTGAAAGTGATATATGCTTTGTGATAAAACTTAGCATTTTATTACACATACGAAAGAACATACCTTGTTATCGAGTTATGGATAGAGTATTTGCTGGAATCTGCTAAAGAAAGTGTTCCCCCACTTGATGTTTGTAGGACTGCTGGTATTTAAATTAGCAAGTTTCTGCTGTATGATCTTATTTACTTGTTAAATTTTGCTTTTGAAAAATGATATACTTCAGCTGTTACCATCTTGTCTTACTGCCTTTTTGTATTACTGGTCTTTTACGTTTTTTCTGTAGAATGCCTTGAAGCTGCCTTGTATTAGGTATTATTGTTGTATGCAACTTCCATTAATATAGAGAGACATGAGATAATAGGATTCAAAGAAACACCAGATGCGTTTGAGAAGGGTTAGTTAGAATAGCGAACTCCATAGTAGCAGCATGACTCTGTCGACATGATGCTGGTTTCTGGAGAGGCACATCAACAAGGAGGGTGTTACAGAAAGAAAGAAAGAAGGGATGACCAAAAAAGATTTTGAAGGAAATGGCTGAGTGGATTTATGGGTGTTACCAATTCAGAGGACCTAGGCTGGGATTATGGAAAGTCGGTTTCAAGTATTGTGCATAAATTGATTATATTAGTCCTCGCCAACATATAAGTGACTAACTTTTTATGCCCATTATTGTTAAGTCTCAACTTAGGAAGGCATCATTTGCAAAACTCCTCAGGGTCTTAATTAAGTGTGTTTTTTTTTCTTAATGTGCTTTTATTTTAAATTTTTTCATGTTATCCTTCATATGGAAATGCATGAGCATGTTTCTATTTATCATCTGTCTCTGATCCCCCCTCCATCTCTCAATCACCTTTTATCATTTTTTTCCCCATACGTGTTATCGATTATCAATTTTGCCATTGCAGGGATGCTTCTAAGCTGGATCTTCACAATAATGGTTCCTTTGTTGACCAGGCTGGTCATTCTCGTATTAATGAAGATAAAGGTACTCGAAGTATCACACAGGCTTTGCAAAGGACAACAGATGGTTATTATGGGAGATCAAAGGGAGCAAATGGACCTTCAGGTGGGTTCTCTTTGGACTCTCAAATGCTTGAATCTTATGGTCCTAAAAGAAATGATGTTCCTAGTGATGGACCAGCTGCTGTATCTGAATTAAAGCGTCGTATTTTGATTGATAATAGTAAGAGTTAGATATTTGTCTTATAACTCCTTCATTCTGTTTCCACTATTATATCTCTTCTATTTTGTCCTTGATCTAATTCTTGGTGATTTGATATTTCACTAGGCTCGACCACCTCCAGTGGAGGTGCTGTTCAGGTATCTTTGCCATTTCTTCATGCTTGTAATGGAATATTTTACCTGCCATTCTATATGTCTCTTCAAAGAACTTGAATAATTTTTTCACTTATGTTTGCATAGGAAGGTTATTTTCCTGAGATACCTGCTCAGTCAAAGTGTAATAAGACTGTAAGAATTCAAACAGATTTTGTTCAGGATTATAGCCATATTACTCCAAAGGACCTAGCTGAGGAGCACATCTCAAGCAAACTGCTAGCAATCTGGGTTTCCCCAAATAACCAAAACACAGGAAGAAATCTGATCTCGAAGTTGGTTGTATCTTGCTCGGCAGATTTTTGTGTGCTTTTCCGGTGCTTGAGTATGACATCCAAAATGGATCTGGATTGTCCATCAGATAAAAGGTTTGCTGACACGGCTTTGGATGGTCTTTCACAACCTATCTTATTGACTGATGCTGCTAAAGTGTCCCGTCTCTATGCAATATTGATGAAGGTAGAAAGTCACTATGACCCTTTTTACCTTGCATTAACTGTAATTTCTTACATAAGCTGATCCAGAATGATCATGTTCAGTTTATGACCAATTCTGCTTATTTGCATCTTGTAGCAACTTGGAAGATATAAATCTCTCTTTACTTATGCCTTTTGTGCAACATAAAACACAAACACATGCATATACACATGTACTCATGCACACACCGAGAAAGAGAGAGATAAAATGCCACAAATAGATTTGACATTCTTAGTTTCTTTTGAGATGCCTGGTTTATTGATTGTCAGTCTTAGCCAGCAAGCTAAAGGAGCCTGAAAGCAAGGATATAAGGACTAAGAGAAGGAAGAGGTAGAGAACTACTAGGTTCGTTGCATCCCCTGAATTTATTGCAAAGATGGAGGGGAATGATTGTGGTAATGTGATCATGATTGATCTGCATAGGATCTTTTGACTCATCATCTTTGAATTGCAAGACGTAAGCCATCAAAATCCAAGTTTTAAGTACCATTGCACAGGGTCACCCCATTCCATGGAATGTGACGCCCCATGTACTAACACTAGGGATAGGGGATGTCCCTTCCTGTCCTGATTTATTTCGTGATTCATCCTATCTCAATATTTGGGATATGGGGTACCCTACCATCCTACCAGTATTTAAGATCTTGATCACAATATTAAAATTGTCTAATTTTTAGCATGATGAATGTACGCAAAACCTTTTTTAATCATATGCAATTATTAGCAGGTTGTGTTTTGGCCATTCATTACCATATGTTATATACTTTATCAACACTCCTTGTCATGATCAAAGTACAGTACTGCATTAGTATCAGCCACACCATATCGCTAATGTGACAGTATACCCCTCGGTACTGTGCTATGCCATACTATACCACTACGATTCTATATCGCACTTTTACCGTGTTGGCACCAATGGGCATATGATGTGTCGATATGGTATAGTATCATATTTGCAAGGGTACCATTATTGAGACTTTAAACCTTGCTCCTTTGTACTGCATACAAATGTTATTTTTTCAGTTTTTTGTTATCTTTTGAGGTGCATGCCCTTATAGGCTCTTGTGATAACCCTGGCGAAACTTCTCTGGTGAACTACATTGTATGATTTTATCATGTAAAATACTTGAGGTTGATGACCAATGGGCTAATTTGCTAGTTGGTGATGACGTGCTAAAAATGCAAAGCATTTCTCCAAAGGGTATAAGTCAAGAATTTGCATAAGCATGATCACCAACTTAGTAGAATATATTAAATGCACAAGGATTTACAGAATGTACTGATGTACATGAAATGTCATCACCAACTTAGTGAAATATAACAAAAAATGAAGCATAGACACATGTATGGATGCACTATAGAAACAATAAATCCTGCCCTCGCAGGTTCAAGGTGAGTCAGAAACTGCAGGTTTGGGCTGTATGAACAAGACATGAAGAGGTTTGTTCAAGACAATAAATAGCAAAATGAAGGTGGTAGATGGGGCATGAAGAACTCCAATCTTTGCAGCCAGAATGGTAGTAACCGTGACAGGCTGAGTAAAGATCACTGACTAAATAATGTTGTACTCATGTGTCAAGCCATTTGGCAAAAATTAAGTCCTGTAATCTCAATTGAGTCATCTGTTTGAGTTTTTAATTTATAATCCTAGTGACGAGAAATATGAATTTTCTTACTTGTTATGGGTTTCCATGGAGCTTAACAAGTTCCTCAAACGTGGTCTGCAGTGACTTGGGAATGCCTTTAGCCTTGAAGGTTGCAGCTTATATGAAAGGCAGTTTTGCTTGAGCAAGGATTGATTCTATGGGACACATATGTACACTATTCTAAGAATTCAATTTAGATTGAAGAATGGAAAAAAATAATATATATGCTGGGCTCCTGTTTGTTGTCTCTTACACAACACTGTATTTGAATTCTGCTATAATTAAACTTATATATATCATGTCCTGTAAGTTAAATATGTCAGCAAGAAGAAATCCCTTTTATGCTTGAGAGGGAGCAGATAAAAACCAAGAGATGTGTATATCAGCATGGTGACATGATTCGTGCAATTTTTTGTGAATTATTCATGATCAGATGTCTAGCCAAATCATTTGGTGAATAATTTGCATATTCACAATTGTCATCATGAACATATTGTTACACTTGTAAAACATCTAGCGAACAATTCATTAATCCTTGAATTATTGGGTGAGGAAAAAGATTCCTGCTTGAGGTACTGAGGCAGGCCATGGCATGGGATATAATGTCTGCATTTTTGACTTGCAGAATGTGAAGTATTAAAAAAATATTTTTTCTTCTTTTGAGAAAAGGGAAACCAAAAGGTCGTTCCTATCTCTGTCCCCCATTCCCTATTTCTTTTCCTTGTTCCTCATGTTTACTTCTTGCCCATGTTTCTTTCTTCTCAACCTTCTCCACAGTGTTAACTTGCAACTCTTGTTTATGGCTCATAAGTTTGAGTGCATGCCAGTTTTGGTTAGAAATATCCTTCAGTTTGCTGTACATCTGCATATATCTATATGTATGTATGTATATATGTATCTGTCTATGTATCTATCTATGGATGTTCAGTGTGTGTATCTGTGTATATATCTACATTATATGTATTTTCAAATATAATTTGTATTTTTAAAAATTCTGGACTTCTCCCGCATTTTCCTGAATTTGCTTGATTTTTTCCAAATACCGAACTGCTCAACCTTGTTAGATTATTTCAGAATGCTTAACTTGTGACCGTACATTAGTATTTTTGTGTTTATCTGATTCCCAGAATCAGTACAATTTTCAAGGACCAGCTTCCATCATGTAAATCTAGTTTAGATCCTTCATTTTTTTTGAAACTAATTTTTGTCTTTCTGTACTTACAGATGCATAAGGAAGTGGGACAGTTGCATGCTTTCCTTGAAGCATTACTTGATCTCTGCACTCTTGAAAATGTGAGTGAGAATTTACTTCTTAATTCAGTTTTTTAATTTCTCCTTAGTGGATTACATTAATGTGAGATGTGCAGCACTGCACATGCTTTCATGAAAATGTCATTTGCCTGATTTTATAATTTTAAGAACTGCCAAGCCTGCAAAGAATTGGCGCAGACTGCTGCACTCAACTTTAACAGAGCTGATTTTGGTTTGAATTAGAATTTAATGTTCTGGTATGAGTCTAAATTCTTTATGTTTCATAATATAAGTCAGGTATGCATACCCTACACAACAGATCTGCTAGAACAATGTTAAACAAAGTGAACGCTGCAACATCTGGCTCTTCTATGAAATGGAAGCTAGAGCTATGAAAGCTGTCTTTTGGTTGCACATAACATGAGAAGGGGAAAAAATTACGAGCAAATAATGTTTTTGACCATTTTGTGTAAGAAAAACTAAAGGAGAATGAAAATAGGTAGGATATACATTTTTTTTTTGATTTCTCAGATGCCAAATATTCTTTTCAGAGGGGTTAGGAGTGTGATTCTGAAAGGAATTAAAATATAAAAAGAGGGCAGGACTTGGTGGGCTCCAGATCCACTTATATACAACTTTCAAGTGTCATTGTGCTGTCGCTACCATTACCAACATTGTTATCACAACTGAGTTAAAGGAACTATAATTCTTCTGTAATTTAAGACTATATTCTGATAGATGTAGAACTTGATGTATGCATGTTTACAGACAACATGGCACCTTAGCTAATTTTAGAATGTTTCTATGTTGAGATGAGGCCACTTCTTCAGTTTCTCCCACTACCTCTAAGTTCCTTGTTCTTTCTTTTCCATAAATACTCGCTTATTATGATAAAAGGGAGAAAGAAGCATACCGTAAGGCAAGCTAATATAATTATTTATTTAGTGATATGTTGTCAAAAGTTATGAGCAGAACAGATATTCATAGAGTGTAATACCTGAATAGGAACTAAAAGTGATCTAAAAGAGTATTGATGGTTAATTTTAAGATATTGTAAGATACTCTTTTCTTAATCAGGGAACACATACCATTATGGCAATTATCTCTCTGGTATTAGTGACATTGCAATGCAAACAGTTAGGATGATAAGTCTCCATATTATGAAGCACAGGATTTATTTTACTCCTGGTTTTGGTTTAATCAAGCTTCTCTTCGGTGATCTTGCAAACATTCTTGTCAGTAGAAATTTGTTCTTACGTAATATAGGTATTTTGTTCTTGCAAATGTGTTATTTCTGAGTTTACCACATATATATTCACAGACATTGATATTATATGTCAGCAGTGCTACTGTAACACGAAAACCTCACACCAAAAAGATACACAGTCAATTTGTAGCTTTCTAATACTTTTGTAGCTCTCTAACACTCCGTATCTAGCTACCTCTATACAGGCTACCAGTTTGAGAAACAATAGGAATGTTCTAATTCAGCTGCCTAACTTTTTATTTTTTTTGTGTGAAATTTTGTTTTTACTTTATATTGCGAAGGCCAGAGCCACCCTACTATTAACATACTAGGTACATGGGCAGCCTGAGATCTATTGCTTGGGGGAACAGGATTTTTCACTTCATGAAAATCCTTTAGTGGGATGGGGTCGAACTCTTGAGGGATAACACCACTTAAAAACTCAAACCTCTGAGCTCTCAATTAAGAAGCGAAATATTGTACCACTGAGTTAATGCTTTGGTACTTGGAAACTTTGTGTTAGAAAATCAAATCTTGTTGTACATATGACAATTAGACCCAAATTAACTTGACCTACTTTGAGTCAGTTTTATATTATAAGAGTTTTTAATTTGAGTGGTTCAGCTCTGGCATCCTGATCGGATCATTTTCAATGCAAAATTTTGATCTATTTGTTTCTATACTATAGTTCCAATGCATATGTTTTAAATAGGTCGGATTTTTGCCAGAACCTTTACCCTATGTTGATACTATGGCCGAAATATTATTGTCAAAGCTTGGCCCAAATTCTTAGATGGTTTATAGTTAGAATAATGACCAACATGTAATTGGCACCAATTTTCCATTCCTCGATAGTTCAAACTTGCCTCAACCCACAAAGAACATCACCCCTACTTCCCCCCTCTATATCAAGTGGTGCAAGATGAATGGGTGTGTTAACTGCTTTGATCAATAGAGTAGACCTAGTTCACCTTTGCAACTTGCACCTAAAATTGAAAGCTCCAATAAACAAGTCAATGATATAAGGTTTGTTTCTAATCAGATGTTTATTCCATCTCATTAAACTCACATCGACAAATATATACACATGGAGATTATATTTGTAACCATAATCATGATAGGAACATGTCTTATTCTATTTATTTGAATTTTGCTTTGATATTGCAAGTCAGTTCTTATAAATATTCACTTAATGGGTGCAAGCAGTAGTGAAAATCGAACAAGGGTACATTTTGTAGTTGTGTATATATATATGCATGTGTATGTGTATGTACGCTCATGTAGTCAAGTTGTGCATGAGTCGTAGACACAGGCATGCGCATGTAGGGCTGTGAAATAATTTAAACAGCTTGAGTTTGGCTGGAATATAAGCTCAATCAGGCCTAGATTTAAGTTAATTGAGCAAGCTTGGACCTGGTTCTCAGGCTCGAAATCAATTTTGCTTGATCAAGCTTGGTTTGGTAAGATATATGTTCAGCCATTGAAATAGATACAAAATCTGATGTTGGACGTTGTTAAGGATTTGATTGGTGGATAGTTTGAATTGTTAGAATCAGGTTAGACTAAAGTTCAACTTGAATCAAGCTTTTCTTCAAGCTGTTCAAGCTTGATTCTAACTTGATTTAATATTGGTAGATTATATGATGTAGCAAAAAAGGAGGAAGCGATGATTTGATCGACGAGGTTATGCTTCGAAGATCAACACACAAATATAAGAAAACTGGATTGAAGAATCCTTCACTTAGTGAAAGAAATTCTCTTGACAAAAAAATTATTAATATCTCAAAGGCTGCTCTGATAATGTATTATGCACATACTTATAAGACATGATACCTTAAGCCTATTCGGGTATTAAACTTGATATAAAATCATGCTTAAAATAGGACTCAACAATAAAAAAACATACTCGATTATTATTTACAAATGTGGAAACTTAGGTGAAATTTGATTCTGTCCCTAATGGAAAAAATTTTGCTTACTACAGTCTTCATGCGAATCTGCTGGCTCCTTCGACGCTTTGCATGGTTTAGTTGGTCATAGTACCTATTGGCTGCACCTTGTGCTACATCATTATATCTATATTGAAGGTTATTGAGCCAATTCATATAGGCCTCTGTTCAGCTCAGCTTGGATAGAGGCTCGATTAAGCTTTGATCATATAATGAGTCGCGCTTGATCTCAAACTCTAGGATAGAAATAAATTTTAGGTTGAGCTTGATTAGGCCCGCGCCAGATCAAGCTTGATTCGATTGTGCTAGCATGTCCATATCCATACATGTTTTATCTTAGACAAGATTTCATTGGTCTATTTCTTCGGCTCTCTTCCTGTCTACATGCTGCACTAGTGGATGAAGTATGAACTTGTTTATGATCGATTTATTTAGGTATGCTGTTAAAAAATGTTTAGGTATAGCTTTATTTAGTGTTTATGGCGTGCAACTTTAACCTATCTAATTTGTCCAATTATCATAAACTTCTTTGGTTCACATATTCTTTGGTGCTTACAGACATAGAGCCTACTCTTACTTCTTTATTTAACGCATAGCTTTGTTGCGGTGCAGGTTGTTCTTGTTCACAGATCATTGCGTATATTGCATGCCATCCTGCAACTCTTGCCGAGTTGGGACACTAGTTCTAATCAAAGGTACAGGTTGGTACTTGATTTAAACTCAGTTGTTTTGTAAACATAATTAAAACTTGTTTTTCTTTGTAGCCTTATTATCTTGACAAAATGAATGACTAGTGCTTGTTTACGTTGAAAGAATATAACCTGGATAATCGAAAATTGGAATTTTGAAATCTCTTACTGGGTTTCATGCAGTTATATTCAGAGCTAAAAGAATTTATTTCAACATTTCCTAGAGATGGTTACAAGCAGGATAAGGTGAAAAATGTGATGAAATTTCTATGACATCTTGTGACATCAGAATAGAAATTAGTACCAATTTATTTTCTTTTTCTTGACATTAACAATGTCTGAAAGTGGAAACAATCTGGCTAACCTAGTGTGTATAATTACCATCGAATTTGATAACAGTGTGATGTATTTTTGTACTTTGTATCATGACATACTCCTTGTAAGCGTCTTCCTTCGTTTAACGATTTTGTATAGGGAACATATATAATGGGTTACAGTCATCTGTTTTTTTTTCTTCTACCAATCCTTTAAAATTTCTTAAGCTTATGGACTTCAATATGATTTTTTCAGTGTACCCTGCTCAGGAACAATGTCCTCATTGATCAATCATTAAAGAATGAAGTTTATGAAGAGAAGAGTGTTGAGTTTGAGAATCAAATTGTGGAGTTTCGCAATTCTGAAGAGGCATGCAATAAAGGTGAATCTTCAAGTTTATTTTCGACGGATAAAAGATCTTTTGATTTGGAAAATCTATGCAAGGAAAAACTTGGGAGCAATGATACAGTTCTCTCTTCTGAAAGTTGGATTTCAATTTTTGGGGCAATGAAACAAGTAGCTTTGAGGATTGGAAAAGAGTGTGTCCAAATCGAAACATTATCTATAATGATTCTCATTTTGATGAGAAGTAACCCTAATGCAGAGAGGAAAAGGTTAGTTGTTGGAATTGGAAGAATTCAACTAATTTCATGATTTCCTTTTCTTTTCTGCAAATTTTTTGTTGTCACCTGATGAGGTTCTGATGTACGCAGGTTTGGGCTGCTTTCGTTTTTGGAATTTGTGCCACGGTTACTGCAGAAGGAAGTTGGCCTGCATGTACAAAAGCAAACTGTCCACTTACTATTCTTGCTCTTGAACTGTATGTCTCCATGCTTGATACTGTGTCAATATCCACTTAAATTTGTAGACATGTTACTTTTGCCACTTTATTCTTAGATAACTGCACCATCCCGGAATTCGCATTGGCAGCTGTTATGATGAGATTTTTCTTTTTGTTAAATAAAGTTGTCCTGTGGCTCGTCTTTTGAACTCAATTGGCTCTGATTTGCTTGTAAATTCTTTTCCTATGCACGTGCTTTTAATTTCCATCCCTCCTTCCCTTCTTCCTTTAATCATATTGTTAATTTGACTTGATTGACCCTTGTACCCATTTTGCCTTCATATGCCCTTAGCGGTGCTTACATGGCAACATAATGCATGGGTGTGATTACCCAGAATACATTCTAATGCTGTAATGTATTATTACACCAATCTCAACACTTAACAGGATAACTAATGCACCAGCATGTTGACATGGCAATGGTGGCATTATTGATAATGATTATGAATATCATGGCTAGCTATATCTAAGCGCAATGGTTGGACTAAGTTAACAAGCTTTATCTCATACATACATAAGTTCATGCATGCATGCGTACATATATACATACATGCATATATGTACATATGTATGACTGCACTCAATTTTAAATCTTGGTAAAAAATTTAACAATTCAAAATCAACAATATAACCATCGAAATTGAAAATCCAAAGTCCGTTGAACCGGTATCAAGTGTCGTACCGGTCAGTGAGCAGTATGGTATGATATTGTTTTGTACCATATTGATACACTGTATACCATGGTGTACAAGTTTGATACTAGTACACCATGTTTTATTTTTGTTGTTTTTTCATTTTGTTTTCTACTTGTTTGATTTGAGGGATTATTTTAATGCTGTTTTGATGTTTTTTAATGCTATTTTAATGTTTTAGGGGATCATTTTAATGATTGTGGTTGTTTGAATTATGTTTTGAATATTATTTTGTTGTTTTCACATCATATTGGTCTTGATAGATCGTATGATTGATTAATAGATACAATTGTAATATAATTGACATAAAGAATGCATGAGTACATATAATTGAAAATACATATATCAAATTGATTTGAAGTACAAAATATGTACCGATATCTAGTTCCTCATGGAGTATCTATTATCTATGTCGCTCGTAGACATTAGGATCCTAATCATAGATCGGGCTTGGAATCTAATTGCAAATAATATGCCCACCCTTGCATTCGGTATTCCAAGCCTCCTAGTTAACCACCTTGATCCTGATCTGATGTGTGATACTAAGTTGGCCATCCCATCTGATGGAAGATCGAGGCAACAAAATCTGACATGTAACTTGGCTAAGACTATTGAGGGTAGTAGCTGCTCGAATACGATATAGAACCCTAATGGGGGTACTATATTTTTTTTTCTGCTTATAAGTATGCATCAATCACCACTGATTTGTAATTTATTTGAATTTAGGCTTAGGTTCAGATAGCCATAATCATGCCCAGTTTTAAATAAATTTTCGTCAAATTGAAGTAGAATGCATACCTCCAAACATGCTACCAATTTTACAAAAATCTTTGAATACTATTTTATTTATTATTATTTCTAATCCAAAAATATATTTTAATCTAAAAAATAGATGATCAAAAAAAAATATTTCTTAATCATTGTGTTCATCATCCTTGGATCGTTTGTCATAAATCATGCCAAAATACAAATTTTTATTATGATCTCCCCTTATTTTCTTCACTTTTTTCCAATTTTTTGGCATGTTAAAGAAAAATAGGAGGATTAGAAGGGTGGAGGGGATTATACCTCAAGAACTAAAGATTTGGCATGTAATCCGACGAACATTTGAAGATCCAAGGAAGGCCGAACTTTGCCAAACCAGCCGGTTCAGGGTGTACCGCACTGGACGGTTGACTACTGGCACAGTTTGTGATATAAATTCAGTTTGCTCCCATTCCATCACTAGAATCCCTTAATCATTGCTTTGATCCTCCCCCTCGATGTCCAAACCGTGATCTACATCCCCGGCACTCGATGATGATGCCAAACGATGCCGTAGCGACCGACGAGGTCCTCGAAGCCCTAGTAGGTCTCTCCTCCTCTCTCTCCTCTCTCTCTCTTTCTTGAGAATGGCGTCTCTCTCTCTTCTTCTCTTCCTCTCTTCCTCTCTCTCAGCATCTCTCTCGCCCCCTCCTTCGTCTCTATCCCTCCCTCCCTCCTTCCTACACTCTCTCCTTCTCCCTCTTCCTCTCTCTCTCCCACTGTTTTCGTTCGGAATAGGGGAGGTTTTGAAACTTTTTTTATTTTTGAACTTTAAATTGAAGTTGGCACATCCTTCGCTGACTTCGGTTCAAGATCTGAAAATAAAAAAAGGCCAAAACGCCATCGGCATGGTACGGTACGGGCCAATTGCCGACCGGCATGGATCTTGGTACCTATTTCGGAACCTTGTGAAAATCCCATCCTCTTTGCCCTGAAAACCCAAAAAAAATAGAGAGGAGGTAGTGAAGCTAGAAGAGGCCTCTACGTCAATTATTGGGGTGGTACAAGCTCCAAACACCCCCAAATTGAGTGGAACTGAGCAGTTTTGCTTGGTTCGGGTCAATTCAGGTAGGTTTGAGGCATGTACTGAACCATTATGCCTTACTATCTTAGAAATTGATCAAGGATCGGTATGCTTCAAATCAGTAGTTCGGGATGGTCCAGCTTTCCTTGGTCCAAACCATTGAGGATGTTCTACACTACAAAAGAAGCCTAGAAATGAAAGTTCATGTATTTTGTTGGTTTCTAATCTAAGCATCAAGAGGGTGCAAAATGTGAATGGTTTTGATAGCATGACACTATGTTTTATTATGACATAATCATCAAAATCTAATGATATAAATCTACCCATGTTTTAAGGTTTCTGATCATGATCAATAAGCTGGATTTTCAACTCGTGGCCTTTCATGTATTTTAGTAACTAGTGCAATTGATACCGTCCTTGTTTGTACTGACTTGATGCATACATGACTTTAGGTTTCTAGACAAGCTTAGATCAATAGTATGGATCTTTAATTTGGATGACCTATCATTAATTTTGAAAGCATTGAATCTTTTGTCAAAGATATAGTATTAGTGTGTAGTCACTCATTCTCTTTCTCCCTCTCTCTCTCTCTCTCTATATATATATAAATATATACAGATATGATTCACAGCGAAGATTATGAAAGATAAAATTAAGTATATTCTGTTACGTTATCCAATATATTAATTTATGATGAATGAGTATTGTACTTCAGAGCTCATTATTTTCCAGATATGATTAACAGATGAGAAGATTATGAAAGAGAAAATCAAGTATATTCTGTTTTGTTATCAAATAAATTAATTTATGATAAATAGGTTTTTTACTTCAGAGTTCATTGTAGTATTTTACATGCTCTTGGCTAATGCATTTGCATGCTTGTTTAGTAAGCTCAATAACATATTATGGCTGGTTTATGATCTATTTTCTCCATTTGTCCATATCAAAGAATCCTTTCTGTGTTGATTGAATTTTTTAAGTCCCCAATGTCTCACCTAGGATTTCTAAGGTCTATCGCCCCTTTTTTGACCCTTTCAGACATATCTCGGCTCATCTGCATGCAGGCCTTTATCAAGACTGTCTACATGGTTTGCCATCGCATTGTTTTAATATTATAGGGAAATAACATGTATACAAGAAGAGTAACTTAAAAGAAGCAAAGTGATAGAGTTTAACACTATAGCATCTCTATATTTCTTTCTAGTTTCCTTCCATATTAACAAAGCTCCCGATGTTTTCTTGCTTTGACTTCAGTTAGAACACCAAACAAATAGTCCCCTTGTAATTTGGGTCCAATCCGAAGAACTACTTTAGTGTTTTTTTTTCTAATGTAAAATCAAGTGTACCTATGCTCAATTAATTTTTAAGATTTAAACTTACATGTAGAAGTTTTACAAAATATGATGGATAATTACAGAATTCAATTAAAATGAAAAAACAATTATGTTGAAGATCAGGGTATCTAGAATCTAGCTGCTCAAATTTGTGCAATCCGAAATGATTTGATAGGGAAATATAAATTCTAACAGCTAACGATAACCTTGAAGAACTAAAAAACACAAGGGATTTTGTGGAAAAAACCACTTTATTTTCGTAATTGCAGAAAAAGTGCCTCAGTAATTTATTTATTTATTTCTGCAAAAAGGTCCACTTGGGACTTTATTGTAACTATGACACTGACTTAGATGAATGCGTACATTTATCTTAGTTGATGCAGAGATGTTGGCAATGGATGCACTTGTAGTAGATGCCAATGGATGCATACTTAGAAATGTTCTTCAAATCAGTCCTGTGTGAAGGGGTATAATGGTCTAACAAAATTTAAAATGGACCTTTTGATAAAAAAAAGATAAAGGTGAACCATTTTTACAAATTAAAAAATTAAGTTGATTTTTTTCAACAAAATCTCCAAATGAAAAGTAGATATGAGACATTATTGGCTATTGCTTCTGTGAAATTGACTTGGTTTCCTATGCAAAAATAACATAAGAGGTTAAAATAATAGACTAGTCCTTATAGGGTCTATAATGTATGTACAGTGCGTGGAAAGAACGGAAAGTTGATACTGGTAGAGGCTTGGCTGAAACAAGATCTTATAGTTTGTCTTTTTATTTATTTTTTACTTTTTTGCTGAGATATTAGATCCTATAATTAGCATTACAAACAATGTTGACTTTGTAGCCATATGATGTTTATCTAAATCTTGGCCACCAAGAGCGCAGACCAATTTGCCCTCCCTCTTGATTTTCTCCTTATTGTTGCATCCATTCTTGAGGCCACTCCAACTGCCATTTGTTGCCACCATTATTCCCCAATGCTTGTTATTTACATCATCCCCCTCAGGTTCTGTACTCATTGCTTATGCCATGTAGTTGTTACTTCCACTACACTTGCCTATTTTATTACGTCATTGACTGCATTAACTACCTCTCCCTGCCAACATCCCTACCGGGATCTATCTACCTTGAGAAGGCATTTATTGCTTGGCAATATGGCATTTCTCAGAGGCAGTGATCAGAAAAGAGGTAAATCCTAATACGTGTGTGTGCCTGCATGCGAGAAAGAGGGAACTCAAGATGTTAGAGATTCAATCATTATGAAACAAAAATCACATCACTAGTCTAAAGAATGGTATTCTTTAAGCTTGCTTAAAAGCAAGAGCAAAAGTATGGTCCTTCAAGACAATAAGAGTCAAATCCATGAAGTACATTATGCTTTTTTTTTTCATATTGATGTCACCATATTGTTTGCTTTTTGTTTCATTATGATGTGTGTGCATGCATGCGAGAAAGAGAGAGGGGAGTCAAGATGTTAAGAGATTCAGTCATTATAAAACAAAAATCAGATCACTACTATATAGAATGGTATGCTTTAAGCTTGCTTAAAAGCAACAGCAAAAGTCTAGTCCTTCAAGACAATAAGAGTCAACCATGAAGTACATTATACTTTTTGTTTCATATTGATGTCACCTTATTTTTTGCTTTCTGGCAATAATATTCCTTCTAATGTTCTGTTTGATGTAGTCAATATATGCAAATATCTGTCAATAGATACTCAAAACGATTTTTTGCTTTCTGGAATTTTATTTTGGCGTATATCTTTTGCTGAAGGAATTATTATCTTCCATACAATTGTACATTACAATATTCAGTAGCGAATAATGTTCTTGAATTGTAGGCCCAGAGATGTTGATGATGTTTTGCAGTGGTGGTAAGGTGGGCATGGAACAAGAAGAAACAGTTGATGGTCATATAGATGCATTGCAAAGAGCAATCAGTTCAGTTCTTGAGGTTTTATCAGAATGTTTAGCTTCTGGTGGAACTGGTTCTCTGGTATGCTTTTACACCAAGCAGGCATATATTTATCTGCTGGCTAAATTGGGATGCATTTGGCACAATTTTGGATGCTCTGAACATAGCATTTTGGCTGTACAGAATCCAACCTATGTGACTTCATCAATCTCTCCTCCATCATATAACTATGCCATCAATAATTATTAAGCTAAATTATGAAATTGTTATAATTATTTTGATTATCGGAGGTTACATTTAGAATTTGATTACCTCTGCTCTGTGGTTGCAATCATACATGGATGCTTTGCCTGAAGCAACATTTTTCTTTTAGTTGCCATGGAGTTTTTTCTGCCTGTCAACACTTAAACTGAATAGTGGAAATTTGTTGCTAGTGGAGCTAACGGGTTCATTCAACATGGTAACAAAAAGTTTTGGAATCTTAGCACAACTGTGAACTCAAAATTATGCTTACTATTCTTCTGGAAACTTAATTCAGGATATAGTAAGGTGGAGAATGGGAGTGATTTGACATTGTTTTGTTGGAGTAAGTATTAGGCATGTGATGCTCATAAACTGATGATCTTTAAGTAATTGTAGTACAACCAACTAAGGTTTGTTGTCTCGGTACCGGACCTCGTATTGGTGCCACACTAGCACAGTGTCGGTACGGTATGGTACGGTATGGAGTTTTTTTGGCATACCGAGTATCGGTACGCTACCCGTATCGGATACCAGTACCGAACCAGTAAGGTATGGTACGTCCTGTACCATCCGGTTCGGGCTGATACAGCGTACCTTGCTGCCAACTATATAATGTTGGCAGCAATTAGGTATTAAATTTTGTTTTATATTTCTTTCTTCAGCTGATATCTGAATCAAGCAGCTAGGATACTTGCTATCTTTGATTCAAAATATTTGGAGTCCATAAGCTTACTCCTAGTAGAGGTATGATGAGCATGGCATTGGCTGATTCTAATTTCAGATTTTCGGTTCATGAGGTGGGTCCAAGCCTTATTTCAAGCTTTCATAGCAAATGCGCCCAATTAAGTTAGAAAGGCTCATCTTCAATTGAGCTTGGTTTTATCTTAAACACTGGTCTTCTGATAGAACACAAATCGAGATGGTTTAGAGAATTTCTGAAGTAGATTTGAGGTGGTGATGTTAAAGTACAGTTTAAAAGGCATAGGAGGGTTTGACACTAGTTTAATGTTGAAGGTTGTGGAGAAACTTGATCTGATCATGACTTGTTTTTTGATTGAAATGACAAGTCAAATAAGAACCCCGAGACTTGATCTTAAATAGCTGGGGCATTTGACAATTAGAGAATTAGTAATATAGGAGTTACAAGAGCAAATAATTTCAGTAACAGTTTTACAGTATATTTTTTTTTTGATTAAATCTTTTGAAAGCATATGATATATGCACTTGGACTCTTATTCGTATATTCACATGTTTCTATCCCTTATTAGTCTTCTTCCCTTTTTGTTTCCTATATCTTCTGGGTAAACCCTTTACCTCCCAAATGGCCACAGCCAGATTGTTTGTGTAACCCACTGGACGGTAGACATCAAGTTCAGGAATTGGTTGCAAAATTTTGCTCATTTACTTCAGAAAGGCTTTGGAGTATGCTGTGACAGAAATGGGTTTAACTAGGTGAAATATCATTCAACTTGATGTGAGCTGATGTTGAGTGTAGGAAATACCTAAAGATCCAGTCTGAGCTTCAGACTTGAATGACGAAAAGGGATAGGCGTGAGTTCAGCCCATACTTAGGGATCTGGAGCCAAAGCTAAGCCAGACATAGCTACATCCTATCTGGCTTGCTAACACTTCTAAAATCGAAATCCCAAAATCTGACTATGTATGGAATAAATGGCTCATACTATGGGTGCTTATATCTTTCTGGTTTTGAAATAAAAAATAGAATATATTGTATCCTTACCTGAATTTATCGAAGTCCATACCTACATTATAGAAGTAAAATTCCTGCCAGCACTGGATATTTATCAGATTCTTGTTAGAACTATGGGTATTTATGTGGTGTTCAGTGCACCAGGATATAATTGCTTGATTTGGAATTGGCATTCAGCTTTACATATCCATAGCTTGTTTCTTTCATTGCATCTTGGTGGAGCGAATTACACTAAAAGTGATTTAAAGTACTTCAGAAATCCTACTGATTATGTTGAATTACTACTGCTACAATATGAAGAAAGGGGCAAGGTGTCAACACGTGATTAGAAATATTAATATAACTATCAAGCCAAATGTACAAATGGAGCAATTATTGCCTGTTTGGAGATCAATGTATAAGCAAAACATCATGGTTTGCTAATCTAAAATGTACTGGTAGAATAACAAGTAATGTTTACTTGTAATGGTTTTAGTTACCTACAGTCGGTCTTAAAATAAAAAGGAAAGAAGACACCTAGGAGGCAGATGCGGAGACGAGCCAAGGAGATTTGGAAGCAGGTGAGCCACAGTGAATGGAAGATTACTGCTACTAAGTAATGCAGTTGATGCGGTGTGTATCTCTGTACTCAAATTGTAAATTGAACTTGTTTGATGTATTGAGTTGTTATTATGTTGTTTTTAAGCTGTAGGCATCCAACGGATGGACAAGTGACAGCCTAGCACCTAGTCACTAAGCTGGGGGCTGGAGATCAGATCTGCCAAAAATAATAAATTAAAAGATAACTTTATAAAAGAACAACTAAAAAACAATTTTAATCCAAGAAACATAACATATCAAATAAGATGTAGTAAAAAAAAAGAACCATGAACCTAGCAACATCTGATTCTAATCTATGAATTGATTGTATCCTCTGTACTCAACATGATGCAAAATGTTAAGATGGGAGCATAGGCAGCCCTTAGGCAGCCCTTCTGAGGCAGGCCAATTAGCAGCCAAGGTGGCTGATTTTTGAAGATTTGTAGATGCTGGATGCAATGAAAAGTAATTGGACCATTTGTGCATAATTTTTGAAAACCATTCTAGAGACTTGTTTTCTCTAACTTGATAAATTGCATTCACATTTTGTCTGTTCTGAGTTTTTGTTCTGGAGAGTTATGTTACAGAATAAACTGTCTATATCATGCTTGTGCTGATCATGAAGTGGATTTAGTTTGAGTGCTGTGCCATGTTATGTGGACACTCAAGTGACTAAATGTGTAACGACACAAAAAGATCTGCAAGTATGTAAAAGATTTGCATTTGACACTATAAGACACTATGTTACTCTAATTTTTCAACATCAACTAATTCAATTTATTGATGTGTGTACATAGATAGGTTCGAACAAAAGAATGTAGCTTTAACTTCTCTATCAGTTCATTATCATCCTAAATATATATACCAATTACTGTTTAACAGATGCATTGCATTGTTTCAAGCAATTTGCTACACAACTAACAAAAGACAAGTGTATTCTAGTACAAGACATGGGTGCTGGAGTGGGTAGTGGGTGCAGTGACAAGTTTTTGAGCATATTCTAAAGCGGATACGCCACTCTAAGTGGAAGATTCCTACTAATGTAAGTATGGTCCATATTGGTAACTAAAAACCTCCAAATGAATGATTAAATAGACAGGACATATAATTTTCTGTACTCATTAAAAACATTTCATAGGAGACAATATATCATGGATTATCATAAATCTTACTTTTGATCTTGTGTAGAATGATAAATCTTTGATGGATTCCATACCAGATTTGTAACTTGGGCCACCAAAGGAAAAAAATATGAATGGAAAGAGTGGACTTTCTTGAATAGGAATAGGGTTGTTTAGGAATCAGGATGATTGGTATGATAATACGTGAAAATAGTGTACAAGCTTTTATACTACTATGTTGGTTACATACTAGCCGATATTGCTTTACTATGAAACAACATCGGCTGGTATTAGTTTACATGGATATGCAACCTTGGCATTCTATGATATAGATTAAAGGTGGCAATTCTTGATTGGGTCCATGAATCTGACCCGACCCATATTAAATAGGTCCAGGTTCACTATAAACAAGTTTGGCTTAGAAACAAGTTGACATGATTAAACATATTTATAAAATGGGTCAGGTTCGGGTTGAAGGATCAAACCTACTTAACCCATGTTGGCCCGTTTATTATTAGTCAATTTGGTTTGACCCATATAAGACCCAAACCCATATGCATCATTGAAAGGATTGTATTGGATACATTGAGGTCTTTTATAAAGTTGATAGCTAAATCTTATCCACTCCATATCAATCCCTAAATCCAACGACTTGTATCCACTTCCGCTCTTCTCTTTTGAAACCCTTCGTTTTCTTTCTCGTCATTGCCTCCCTTGTAGCCTACCCATGGCCATGGCCGCTATCGTAATCTCACCACCATCCTTCGCTCGAAACTAGCGTTCAAGCCTTCAAGGCAATGGTCCTTCCAATTTACTTCGTCACCTTTTGCAGTGCCTTTCCTTTTTTAGCCTACTTGGTTACCTTGCTCGATGGATCATAGCATAGCCAAGGGGTCAAATGTGAGAGTGGGGCTGGAGGGAGCATGAGTGCTTGGCAGGGCTCTGGGGCTTAAGTTAGCAAGGTCGAGGCATGGTGGCAAAAAGTGGCCGCAGAGGTTGCAACAGCCAACGATGATGATAAAGGACTTAGATGGAGGATCCGACAACGGTAACTCTCAATCCAACCAGGATGGGTAGAATGATGAAGATGTTTGGCTTTCTTCCCAATATTTTTTCCTAATTTCTAAGTCTTCTTGGCACCACCCACTTATTAGATAGGTCAAGCAAGTTGGGCTAGGTTACTATCTATTAAACAAGCAAGGTATGGGTTTCAATCAAGGTTCTCTGTACCATATCGAACTGGATGGTATAATGTGTACTGTACCGTACTATACCGGCTCGATACTGGTAATATAGTATGGAGGGCATACCGATACTTGGTATGCCAATCAATCCCGTACCATACCGTACCGGCACAATGATAGTGTAGCACCAATACGAGACCTGATATTGAGACAATGTACGTTGGGTTCAATTTCTAACCTATTTAATAAACAGGTCAGGTATAGGTCGACAATTTTTCATCCAGAACTGTATTTGACCCGATCCAACTCATTTGCATCTCTTTGTATTACTATAGATATTGATATCGTACGTATGGGCACTTTGGTATTGATTTTTCTATGGATGATTGAAAGCTAATGATAATATACAAAGAGATGCAATTATGGAGGAATATATAAATATCCAACTTGCTGTTTTACATGTGTTGCCTAAGAAGACAACCCAAGAGGGGGGGTGAATTGGGTTTTAATAAATTGACTAATTAAAAACTTAATTAGTAATTGACTAAATCTGATGCAAGCAGGTTAAATAGATTACTTGACAAGGAGA
>JAOXJJ010000757.1:382820-394964 GCA_025769935.1 Phoenix roebelenii
ATTAGTATAACATAAGATATACTCAAATGCTTTGAGCTCATCAAAATCAAATAGGGATTTAATCAATCACTCCACAACATGATTCTTAGAAATTGTATGGCGCTTTTTAGCTTAGAGCAAGGTTTCTGCTTATTTTTCAATGCATTCCTCTCATATACAATATTTCCACAATTCTAAATATTTAAAACACCGATTGTGGCCAGTGAAGGGTTCTAGGATTAGTAGGTTCTCTGGCATGAGGCATTCCATACTTAGCTAGTATAGGACAGAAGATCACAGAGTTATATTTGGAACAAGTTACTAAAATTCTTCTTTAGTATGAGAGATCCAATACAATTTTTATTCTCTTCACATTTGAACCACAATCCACATGCATTTTCTGCTTAACTAAAAGCAGATTTTTGGGTTCAGGAGAGAAATGAAGCTATATTTCAGATTGCAATCTATCAAATATTTATGGGATTTCACAAAGTTCACATGCAGTGTGTCCTGTTTCATGGAAAAACTGAGACAACCCCATCCCATGGGATTTGAATCCTTATTCATGGCAGAATACCTGGTAACATGACAAGTTTTATAGTTAAGATCTATGTCTAATCATTTAGATCATTTGTTCTGACTAGCATATATTACTAAGGTAATGAGAACACATTTTAAGAGGAAATGTTTCTTGGACATGCAAATCCCAAAAATTCCATGTTGACAGTTTATCCATGTCTCAACATGCATCAGACACTATAGATACATCATGATTGCATAATATCTATATCCTTTGTTCCCAATGTATACTCTTTAAGCTAAGCTGCTAGATTCACAGGAATGTTAAATCTAGCAAAAATTACCCACACACACAGGGAATGGAAAAAAAATTGATTTTCACTGGCTCATTTCCTTCCAGCTTTTCTTTTTAAGTAGGACACAATTGAATCACCTAGGGTTCAGCACTAAGCTTTTTTTTAAAAGGCATTCTACTTGAGATAATCCTGCATAAGATTTGCATACCTAATTTCAATATTTAAATGCTGTAAATTGCATCTTATAAAGATTGTCCTAAAAGTTTTCTACCCTGTTCATATGAGCTATAAATGAAGTTAATTCTATATATGTTACCCCTATGTTCAGGCTTTCTTAGAGCACACTATTCAATTACATTTTTTCAGTTAACATATATGACTATTAGTAGGTAAATTCATATTTTGTTCTTTCTTATCATGTCTTTGTATTCTACTCGCATGCCTAATGCAACATCCCAAGACATGTCTCCATCCATGTTTCTCTAACACTGGAGACAGGTGGAGATTTAAATGGGCAGGGCTGGATCATGTTTGTGTCATCTGGACCCAGTTTTTCTGGATGAATTTATCAATCTGGATTCGGCCCATTTAATAAATGGGTCAGAGACTCAAATGTGATCACAAGTTGTTAATAAAACATGTAACATGAACTGACCTTTATAACCGATTTAGTGAATGGATCTGGTTTGGTCATTTCTAAGGTGACAATTAACCTGATAAACCAACTCAACATAGATAATCCTGAAATTTGACCTTTTTCTTCTGAGAGAAGCTGATGCGAGACAAGTTGATCCATTACCGAGACAATTAATCAATCATCTATTGTTAATACAATTAATTTCACATTTTTGTGAAATGTTGCTTTGCAGTTTGCATGATACTCCATGAATGTGACTTCAACATATTAATCCATACAATGCTAAATGGGTTGGTATTTGGTTGCTTTCAGGTTAGTTTCATAATCATGTTGATCCAATTAGATTAAGGATCATATAGGTCAAAGTTTTGTTGCTAAATCCAAACCCAGCCCATTTAGCAGACAATCCAAACCTGATTATGCCCAACCCAAACACCTAACTTCATTTAAGTTCAAGCCAGGTTGGTGACCTAGATCAAAGATTGCTAGCCTTGGAACTGGGTTTTGAGCAGGTTTTGTGTTGAAATTTATGGTCTTTTAGAGCTATACATGCTTCTGTTTTCAAATCCATGAATGTGTCCACTTTCTCATTCATAAAAACTTTTACAGTTGGCTATCGTTACATTATAGTCACATGGCATTTCACCTGTGTATTTTAACATAACTAAGAAGGATGGAAATTTTCAGGAGCTCAAGCTTCGCAAGCAAATAATTATATTGTTGGCACACATAGCATCATATGGCCAATCTGGTTTTGAAGTTCTTCTAAATCCAGTGAGACCTCAGGGTCTTAGTTTCTTAGGGCTGATTGTACGAGTATTAACATCAGAGATGGATGGGGAAATAACGGACTTTGCCAAAATGCATGCCTTCTGCAAGGAAAGGTAACTTGAGTATCTATTGGCTCTACCTGGGAGCAAATCATTTAGCTTTCAGCTTTTATTTCAACTAGTCGTTCCCTTTGTCCCAATAATGAGGCTGCTATTTCAACACCTAATTCTTGGTCTTTTTTCAGTCTGCCTACTATAGAAAAGAAATAAATATACTTTCCAATTCATATGTTTATGCTGATTGAAAAGTATATTGGGCTTGCGCGTAACTATTTTGTCATTTTTCTTATAAAAAATGTTCCCCATTAACCAAAACTTTGGTATACTTCCCGAGGTTATACTTCCTGACTTAAGTTGGAATGTTATTACCTATCCATTACCTGTTGTGTGATATAAACTAATCATACTCATGGTTTTACACACAGAACCTCACTAATGAGAGAAGCGTTGATTTTATTAAACCGGTTAGCATCACATCCTACTTACTCAAGAGCTGCTCTAGATGCACTGACGAGCAGCAATTCAACTGCAAGCTTGACTATTGCTGTTGCAAATAGAATACCCCAGAAAAGCAGAGGCTGCTGGAAACATGGTGGCACAAAGACGACACAGATCGAGGGTGAGATCATGGATTTAGCCCGGTTATTTAGATCAAGAGTTTTTGCTTTCCTTGAAGAAAGTCATCCAGCCAATTGACCATCTTGAAGAGATGGTGGGCAACAATTTGCAACTACCCGACTTCTTACCAAAGAAAACCTTTGCATTCGAAAGCAGCAAATTTTGAAGGCATTTTGTAGGGGTTGTCTCCATTAATCTTTTGGTAAAGTTGAGGCTTAAGCTGCGAGTCTTGATATCTTGCTGCCAAAAAAAAATGAGTTCTGCTTTTTTCTCTTCTTTTCGCACTCTTATTTTTTGTGATTATTTTTGGTTGTGGATGGGGACATGGCAGCTATTTTGAAGTTATTTGTAACCTATGTCAGTGAAAAGGGTCTGTGGAAAGCAAGGTTGCCATATGTATGTAATAGCAGTACTCGCTGTTCTGACCTGTGCTTTGTTCCATTTTGGGGTACACACTGGAGATGTGTAAAAGTTACCACAGAATCAGCAAGTTAATAATAATAATCATAATTGATCTCGATATCACTTTATTCATGCATTTATATGTGTTCACACATTGAATTTGTTCTTTTTATGCAAGCATGCTCCAGTCTGTAGTTCATTACTATTGATCCAGGTTCAGATCAAGCCGTAATTTATGCTTCATAATATTCTTGGTTTCCAGAATTTTTCAGCACCAGTGTGAAGTTAGTCAATGACATTATGACAATTCTATGATAAAGCTGTTATCAAGAGGATCTTAAATAGCTTAATACATTCTTACTCGGACCTCTGTTTTCTCACTCTTTCTTTTTTTATTCAAAACTCAAACTTAAGCTCTAGATATTTCTTTTGCTATTTACCAGAGGCAATGTCTAGTCAATTGGTTGGCATAACAATAAGTGCAAGGAGCATCCTGTAGGCAGATGCGAACCAGAATGATATGATGAAACTGGTATTTGTGTGAAATCCTAGTTGAGTTCATCTAACCAACGATATAAGTCAAGGTATTTGTGATAGAATGATCAAGACTGATCACTTTATACCTCTGCCTTTTGTGGTTCCTTCTCCACAGCAGGATGCACCTATGCATTCTGATAGCAACGAAATCGTGCAAATGTGATAACCATGCATCCCTACACTCTGGAGGAATATCATACTGTTAAGCTGAAGAAAATTTTATAGCCGCAACAGAAAAGCCCATCATTCCTGGTCTGAAATGAATTAAGGAAAGATGGCTGACAAGCATTAAAAGAACAATCCTGTGAAGCTTGGTACGATGCTATAAGCTGCCCTGACTTTATTATTGTATGTGCATTCCCTCTGCCAAGCAGCAGAAGTGAGATTCGACAACGATGAAGCATTGGTACAGCTCAGCTCCTCTCAAATGGTAAATTTTCAAAAATGCATGGATCATAAGGTTAACTCCTATACCCATCAAGAATAAAAAATGCATGTTTTGTAATGTTATCACACATTCCACGAATAAGAAAGAAAAGTCCAGACTCCAGGACATATTAGTTCTGCTCACATAAACAAGTTGAGCTTTTATGAGCTAGGCATGTGAAACTTTCTTACAATACATCAAAGCAAAGCAAAGAGAACTGTTTCTTGCCAGGTGGCATCATTTAAGATTGTCAGCATGGACAAGATTCAACTAAAATCCATCTCCTCAGTGATGATGATCTTGAAAGTAACGGAGACCACAATATTTGCATACTGCTGGTTCATCCCGGTCAAGGCATATGAATTCAATTGGATGGCCAAGGGCAGGATTACTATCTGCAATGGAAATTAATCATCCAGAGTTCCAGTGCCATGAGAACACCGAGTCATAGAAAGCAAGAAAAACTGATTCCAGTTGTAGAACTAAGATAGGCTGCTACCTCCTTCACAGGCAACAATCCGACCTTCAACTTTTATTGGCGGTACTTCACTAATCAATTCCATTGGGGATTTTTTACTGGTGTCCTGTACCATTCATGAAAATTAATTTAAAATATTCCTGAACATTTGATCATATCATTCAATTCAAATTTCTAATTTGTAATCAGTCATGCCGTAGAAACAAATATTACAATCACGCATAAATGAAGAAGTCATAACTGCAGAGCAAAGGATAAGTTGAGGGTCCACCAAACAAAGAAAACCCACAAAAAATTATTGAAATTCATTTACCCGACAAACTGTCGACCATTGGATTGCACTATCAATTCGCGCTCTGGGAACATGAGGATATACACCCCTACCTCTAGATAAGTGCAGATAAATGAGAACCAAGAAACTTCTAACCACCTTCACTGTGACCATAGGTCACTTAATAAGGAATATTAAGTGGTCCTATTTTCCTAGGCTCTTGAGGGAACTTTGTACAGGATGCTCTTGGTCGCCAAATTGATCCTAACATTCTGTGATCACTCATACTGATAATGATCAGGTGGCATGCATTGATAATTTGATATCTTTTAAAAGTATGTCAAATCAGACTCTAAACAAATGGTGCTTCCCTCTTCTAATGAATCCAACTTCTGCTTGATAAGAAAATATGAACATGGCAGCTCCCTTTCTAATACTGAAAGTGGCATGACCTAGAAAAGTTACCTGGTGTCCGCCTCATGACGAATCTGACCCAAATTCCTCAGCTCATCAGCCTATCAGAACATAAAAGCAATATGGAAGCTTCTATGCCTCGTGACCTCATTTTAATTTTCTAAATGCAATCATGAGTCTCATGTACAACATTTGTGAGGCATATGCTTATACATTCCATGAACTGTAGAGACGAGACTTCAAACTCTAAATCCTTGACATGTTCCTAACCTACATGGTACCAACATCCTGTTTAGCAGACTGTTTAGGACGCAACGCAAGTATGTGTGATCCACAACTTTTCATAGTTGGTTGTTCCCAAAAGAATCCTCACCTGTCATAACCTTCACACATGCATCAAATGATGCGTAGTGGATGCCATTATATATGGTGAAGGACAACAGAACGTTCCCTCTTTTACAAGTCCTGGTGTCAACCTGTTAACTTATAAGGTGATCAAATGAGTCAATCGTACATCTAGGTTTTGTCAGATAGGGAAAAGAAGAAACAATTTCTTTACAAGAATCAGATATCTCCTCATCACCAATTAAGTTATAACGCTTTGCACAAGTCTTTTATCTCAATTTAAAAGTACGTAATTTTCATTTTCCTTTCAAAATCATTCTTCTTTCTTTCGCATTTCAATTGCATGCATTATTGAGGCTTTAATATTTCGTGAATGCTACCTCATTGTTTGTAAATTGTTTACATTTCAATACAGGCCCCCCTCACAGCACCAACATCAAAACCTAAAAGGGAGGGCAAAAAAAAAAGAAATAATTGACATTAGCTGTCTCTACATAATAAAAAAATGATCCTAAAGTTCCATGCCATCATCATTCTCTTTATATATTTACGCAAGGGTAATTCCAAAGTACATGATAGAGATCTCATAGTAAACTCCAACGATCAAAAGGACCATAAGAACCTACTTTCATAATGGATCATACTTCCTAATTCTCTTTTTATTAAAAAAATCCGTCTTTTTCCTTAAAAGAAAACCGGACAAACCCCTAAAAAAATCCTCTTCGCTTTTTTCGAACCACACACGATCTAATCGGAGACCGGACAGACCAAAGAAACAGATGAAACCAGTGTAACAAAAGAACTCCAATCAAAACGAGATCTGATCGAAAGAGAGGGAAAGATGGCATATTTACGGCAGAATGTAACACGAAAACCGATTACCTGCATCCATTTGGCGGTGTGCGCACTAACGAGCGTGTTGATTTCCCGCGTGTTAGAAGCGGAGCGGAAAGGATCGAGAGTTTTGAGGAGGTGAGGAAGCCTCCTTGTCGCCATGGCCGAGAGAAGGGAAGAAGGGGGCGCGATTTCAACCCTAAAATTAAAGATTTTCTTAAAAGAGAATACGATCGATGGCAATTATGTAAATATTTGAATGTACGTTGCTGCCGTTCCACTATTCCGCGGTGTTTCATCTGCTAACGTGTTCTCCTAAACGATGCAGGCATTTTAATTACAAACCAAGAACAAATTGCGTCTTGAATTCCATTTTGCAGCGAGTCCTTGGCCTTGTTTCCTTCAAAAGACTAGTCTGTGATATATTGTTAAGCATTTCTTGAAAAGCAATGTATTGACTGAGAAAATACCATCAGTTTCTTGGTAAATTTTTTGATTTTCTTATATTATTGCATCAGTTTATATCTTAACTAATTATCTAGTAACTTGATATTTCAAACTTTTATATCTACACTACATTGTATGTGTACTGTTTGATTCATTTTAAACCAAATTTAATTTTATACGAAAGGAGTTTCAATCAATTAATAACCTATATTTAGTCTACAACTAGATAGCTTCTAACCAACCCAACTTATATATAACTCATCTTTCAAAAGCTTCTTACCCGACCAATCCAAATATAACTTATATTCTATAAAGTAAAGACTTTTCTTAAAACTTAAGTCTGATTTGAGATAGCATAAAATCACCACCCTAACATGGCCTTACAAAAGTATTTGGCTTTAAAAAATGTGATAAATCTAAGGCAATCTTTGCATTCTTAGAGATATTGCGCCTACTAACCCTATAAGAATACCCCTGCCCCCCCTCTCTCTCTCTCTTTCTTGGAATCCACCATGGATACTCCTCTTTTTGTTGTGAAGGGGAACCTCTTATCAAGTCCCAAAAGGACTTGACATCTTGGTGAGGAAAGAAAAACAGGGGTAGTATCTAATCATAGCCACCTCTCTTAGGAGCCCTACCTGGACTCTTAAGTGAAAGAGGCAATAGCTAGCTAGGGTGGCTGCCCTCTTCTTTTTAGAAGGTTTGAAGAGTGCCAATTTTTAAAACTGACTCTCACTTAGGTCTAACCCAAGTGGCTAATTTGCCCCAATCAAATCTTTCTTGACCTTATCAAGCCCAATCCAAGTTTATCCGAGCTAATTCCCTAGCCTAATCTCCTCTCTAATGTAATCTGGACCTTACTTGGCCTAACTAGTGAGAGAACCTTCAATTGGAATCCAATCTCAATTGAACTGGAAATAAATGACACATCGTAGATGTGTTATTCAGAGAAGTCAATCAGGTTTCCACTTACCAACAATCTGTCTCTTTAAGTCCGCTTAGTTGCAAATCAATTGTAGAGATATGGAGCCCATGTTGCATTACCAAACCTCTTGGTAAGACAAAGCTAGTTGTTTTTTGTTACTATACAAGCCTTTTCCTGCAATTCAATCCTCCATCATTCCAGATTCCGGATATGACCATTAAGCATATTACTGTCAGATCTTAGTTTTATGGTTTCATGACCCATTAGAACCCTACATCATATCAAACATCCTTTTGAGAAAACTACTCACATGAAGTTTTGCTTTTCAAAATAATTAATTATTATAAATTATGATTTGTAAAATAATTATTTTTCTTTTTAAGCTATTGTTTGGGTCTTTGGACTTATATGTCTAACCATATCTCTATTCGAATATAAAAACTACGCTATTATGATGGTTTCTATGTTGGACAATTTGACTATCACAAATATTAAAATCTAACAAACCACTATCAAGTACAAAGCCTAGGGTGCCATACTGCCCTTTGAATTACAACTAGGTATCTTGCCTTTTTGATCAAGGGACCACTTGCAAGCTAGTGAAATTGGTTTACATTTCTACCTATGATAGTGCTTTATATGGTAGATTATTATTGTTAACTACTCAATGTGATGGCATACTTAGATGTCAGTGCAAGATTTTATTTTGGTAAAGGAGGAACTCTACATTATCACTATCTACAATGACAACCTTATAGATATGATATCCAACCTCATCCATAACTGTGAGCAAATTTTATGACCTAGATCTATCCAATCCTTCCTATGGATCCTATCTACTTGGAGAAAGCCCCCAATACATTTACGTGCAAATGGCTTTTAGGGTATCCACTGGTCTAATAATCTCCTACTTGTACAAAAAGCCATTTGAGAATATATCTTAGACCCATCCCATCTACATGAGTTGTAAAGACCTTCCATATAACTAGTTTAGTCCGTGGATATGCCATATTTCTTGCTGAAATAATAGATTGAACATTCACCTCCTTCCTCTCATAGAGGTCTAATTATGTTGATGCTTGCATTCCACATGCTTCGCCTTTTGATGAGACCTTAGCTCCACACTTTGAACTATGGCTCCTCTATTGTCACATACAAGAGAATGGGATGTTTTATAGAAGGGGTGACTCCTGACTCAAGTATAAATATGCTTAAACATAGAGCTCCCTTTGCCGCATCTGATACACTAATATATTTTGGCTCCATCATAAAGTCTATGATGCACTTTTGCTTCATTCTACGCTAACACATAGCTCTATTTTTGATGGTAAATATACTCCCAAAGGTAGATGGACAATTTTTTGGGTCAAATTGGAAATTTGCATCCATGTACCCTACAATCTCCAGGTCGCCATCACCATATACAAGCACATCCTTGACAACTTCCCACTATTTCTTCCCTAGATTATTCTAGTATCGAGATACCAGTCCAAGCATATTATATATTTGGTCTAGTACACAATAAACCTTCCTATAAACAAAGAACTCCTATAGATTTTGTTCAAATACATACTTCTTGATCATTTGATCAAATCTCTTGTTCCAAGTCCTAAAGACTTGTTTGAGGCCATATATCGGCCTACCCAACTTACACAAAATAGTTCTTGAGCAACAGAGAGAAATCATTTCAGGTGAAGCATGTATATATCCTCTTGCAAATTTCCATTAAGGAACATAATTTTAACATCCATCTGCCATATGTCACCATCATAGTAAGCTGCAATGGCTAAAAGAAGCCTAATGGACTCCGTCATGGGTTTGGATCCAGTCCAAATAGGAGACAAATACACTTATTTTTAGATGGCGCATTTCTTTTATATTTTTCTCCTAGGCAAGAGCTAACATAAATGTATCCTTAAGAAAGGGGTATGCGTCAACTAAATTTGAAAAGGATTAGCTCACAAATTATAATAAGAGAATAAATTTGAAAAGGATTAGCCCACAAATTTTTTGCTGCAAAATGTTAAACTAATTTCAAGTATAGTTAGGTTTAGCTTAAATGCTTAGATAGCTTAACATAGTGTGAATACAGCCTAAACTTTTGTATGAGTCCTACCAACCCAAACCTAACCATTTTATGAGATTGCTATTTGACGCAACCTCATCTGAAACTTAGCTATATTTCTACATTATAGCTCCCAACCCCATTTTAACACTTTGTTTTCTTACCAAGCTGTACTCAACCCAATTAAAATTATGTGCAGATTTGTGGACAAAAAGCTTACTATCTGGTTTGAATCTTTTATAGAGTAAGGACAGGATTGGATTGAAGCTTTTAGCCTGGGTGATGAGAGCACAAAAGTGCAATCATCATACCATCTTGATTAGTATTATAGCTAATCATTAATGATAAAATTAATTAATTAATATTGTATTTGTGTTTGAGTGCAAGTAATCTAAGAGACCCAATAACACTGGGTTTGAGCTCGAACTCGCAGCCAGCACCTCCCCAACGTCCTCCGACTCAGCATGTCTTCATCCCTGCCATCTTTCTGGAACAGCGGATGTTCTCTACGGATTTCCCATCCTCAACATCTTCAAAGCAAGCACATGTCCACGTGTTCACAATGCGTCTGTAGCTTATTCCATTCCAGCATCCCAGCGATTCCGCGAGTGATCCCCACGTCCGCATCCCATCCTCCGCCTCTGCTTCCGCCCATGATGCATCCGGATCCAATCCCAGCTTCCTGCGATCCAGCCTCTACCGCGTCCGTGATCAATTCCCTCCACGATCCGCCCAAGAGCCCGTGATCCAGCTCCTTATGACCGATTGCAAGCGTGATCCCAACTCTATTCCGATTCGAAATTCCCAGCAATCCTGTTTGCATTCATCTTCCGCGTCCGCAATCAGCTCGTGATCCAGCCATTCTCCCACGGATTCACGTCCTTCCGCGATCTTCCCTCCCGCATCACGCCCCAGAATCCTAGCAGCCCATGATCCATTCTGCCATTCTGGATGAAGCATCCCGGACGATTCTCTCCATGCAATCAATCCATCATTGGCCATGAAGGGGATGGGCGTTCTATAAAAGGAGGCTCTCGGAGGGAAAAAGGGGGAGCAGGGAGGAGGCCATCGACTGGGGGAGCGCTCGGTTGGGGGAGGAGAAGAAAGCTTTGTTTCAAAAGAAAAATAGAGGAGAAGCTCTATTTTTTGAGAAGAAGAAATATATATATATATATATTATTCTTTCTTTTAGTGTTCCACCGAGAAGGATTACTAGTTCCTTGTTTTTATATTTTTTTCTTCTTACTTTTGTAAGCACTTATCCTTTCATGCAATCCATAAATTTATTTTATGCAATCTATATTCTAAGTTTCAGTTTAATTTCTGTAATTTATTTTATGTCTACTAGAAATCTTATTTTTAAGATAATACTGAAATGTTTTTTTTTTCTGATTGCTGTTTGACCACTACTCTGCATTAGATTTCAATTACAAAGTTTTCCTTCTTTCCTTTGTTTATTTTTAAATAGAAATCATTCTCTGGTACACTAGAGAATCATTCAATATCCCCGAAGTAATGTTTTTCTTTTATTATTCAAAAATCGATCTTAAATCCGAGTGAACGTTTTGATTTTTATGTAACTCCAATCGTCTTCCTATGGATCGACCTCTTACGACCACTATTCTTTGAGTAGAAAAGGTAAGAGTTTAATTAAATTAAACTTTGTTTGTCGGTTCTAACAATGATCTATTTAGCGTATTTTTAGGTAAACAGAAATTGGACAACAAAATTTTGACGTCGTTGCCGGAAAGGCAAATTAAGAAGCAAGAACGATCACGAAGATCAAATCGAATTTTGGATGTCCGGAATGAACGCACTCCGGTAGTAAGTTTTTTATTAATTTTTTTGTTTTGATTATTTTTAGTTAATAATTTCGTAGTTATTAAATTCTGAAAATTAAAATTTGAAATTTAAAATTTGGAATTTAAAATTTTGAAAAAAAATAAAAAAAAATAATTAAAAATTAAAAAATCCAAAATTCTAAAATTAAAAAAATTTAAATTCAAAATTTGAATTCTGAAAATCAAAATTTGATTTTTTTTTAAAAAAATTGCTAGTAATTGATAGGGTGCAATCCCCCGAGGTTATCATACCTCTATTGGGGCTCCTCATGGAGTAAT
>JAOXJJ010000757.1:406870-431437 GCA_025769935.1 Phoenix roebelenii
CCTGTGCTGCTCAGGGACCCCGCAAGGTATGGCCCGCACAGCGGCAGAATATGTCCAACAAAGATATTTTTGGAAAAAAAATTATCCCAATTTTTAGCCAATGAGAATTGGACTTTTTCATTTCCAACATAGATTTTTTTTCATAAAACATAACAATCTTATTCCTATGAAAAAACTACTTTTCAATCTCTCTCCTTTAAAAACTCTAACCAAACATAAGGCATTTCTCTATTTTTCTATTGATCCACTTCCTCTCTCCTCTTTCCGCAAACCAAACGAGTCCTAAGTTTTCTATCTCAATACCTAATCATCTTGGAGAAAAAGTGTGATCTTGGTTCCCCATTCAAGATTCTCCCAAAAGTATCCCTAATCAGAGGAGGAGAGGAACAAAAACTTACTTTCTGAAGAGATAAACGATAACGTAGCTTATTTAAAGGTGAAACGGTTAACCAATTGCAACCGTGTTTACCACTAACCAAACCTCCCTCCTTTGAAAACTCATATGGCCCACGAAACGAGTCCTAAGTAATAGTTGTGGCTAAGGATAAGGTCACCTCACATGTATATCTAATCTAGTCTAATATGCTAACATCCATTCACCATGTTGAAAAATGGTATAGCCCACCATCTACCATGTCTACATATTTAATTCCATGCAGACTTATTGAGTTGAAGATTGGTGAGGGGTATACCTCCAACATGGGAAATATGCTGCGCTTTCGAAAGGATAAAGACACACCAAATATTCCAACAAACTATACTAAATTAAAGAAAAATAATCTAGGCTCCGGATGAAAAATATGGGGATTGGATCACGCATTTGGGGCACATGTACTACATGAGGGGTCCACCCCTTTCGGGTAAAGCCATACTGATCTTGGCTAAGAATACATCACTATTGTCCATATCGACTGAAAAATTATAAACGAAAAATGTATTAAATGTATATAAAAAAGAGTATACTACGATACCTAATATATATATTGAATAAATTAGATGGTTATTTTTCACCATTTAGGTTTGAAACTAGTATAAGTTCAAAAAAAATCCACTTCATTTTAGTTTTGCACATTCAGGTAGAATTTTTTCTTGTTTGCCAGATTACGCATAATTAGTTTTTCTTATGCAAGATTATCCTTGGATAATTTTCTCTCCACTATCATTAGTTATGGAGAGAAGAAAGTAGAGGAAGAGAAGCTTTTCACAACCCTCTTATCTCTTGCCATCCATGATCAACGATCTTCACGACCATCGCCAACTCCACAATCATCTTACTCTCTTCCAATTTATCACCACCAATGATCTTCATCATCATTACTATTAGTTCCATGATCTTCTTCCTCTCTTTCGACCATTGCTACCAATGATTTTCACTACCATCTCCGACTCTATGATCGTGTTCCTCTCTCATCATCCACCATAGCAAACAAGCTTTACCACAATTGTCGGCTCCACAATCCTCTTCTTCTCTTCCCTTCATTGTTACCAACTATCTTCACCACCATCACCATCTCACTATTCTCATCCTCTCTCTCCCTATATTGCCTTCAGTGTCATCTTTGTCGTCTTCACCATTCTGAAATAAAGAAACGGAAGCATTTGAAAATTACATCTATTTCTTATTTTTGCAATGGGTTGTATAATTGCCACTACACCACCATAGCTGCCATTCACTCAGGAGGAAGGGAAGGATAAGAACCATGGTCTCCACCACCATCCTTTATCTTCAGAAAAGAGAGTGGAGAGAGGAAACTATGATGAGTTTCAAACTTCCTTTCTTGTTGTCATTGTTACCACTCTCTCAGCAAAAATTGATAGGGGACAAAATGATCCTCATCATCTTATTATCATTCAACACTATTGTTGTTACCATTATTACTATTTCCTCTATAGAAATGGATGAGGGAAAGAGCAGAAGCATGCAAAGTTCCACAATCCCCATCATCAACTTTTTCACTACTAAGAGAGATTTTGAGAGAGAGAGAGAGATGGAAGGCATATCTTTTGTAATCTTGAAACAATTTTTAAATACCATAATTGATTTTTCTTGAATTTCAAATCTACTATAGATATCTTCTTGATATGTATGCATTTCTCTTTAATAAATAAGTACTTAACACTAACTACAAAAATTTCATCCACTTGGTGATGCACATAAGAAACAAAGAATGCACATTTTAAAAAAAATCATATAGAAATTGTATATATGACATATATACATATGATTACGTAGAATCTATTTTAATGAATAGAGTCTGGTACATTATTTTATTGGATGAAATATTTGTATGATCAAGTTGTTTTAACATAAATTATTTTATGTGTATATTATATGTTCTAAATATATGCATTAAAGATTATAGAGTAAGAATCATCTAACAAAAAGAGGGTGTGTGCCTATTGTTAGGTGCATGCATTGTGTATTTTAAATGTGCATCGACTATTTTAAATGCATGCATTGCATACTTCAAACATGTGCATTTGTATCTCCACTTACCCTTCGATATTTTAAAGTCTGCATCATATATTATCAATGCGTGTCTCATCGTATTGATTTATACATTGCTTGTCTTAGGCTTGAGTATTAAATGATCTTAAGATGTGCATGAACCATTACAAACTTTTACATGAAACATTCAATGATATCTTATTTTTTAAATGATGAAATATCAAATGAGGCTTACGATAACAAGAAATACATAACATCCCAATTTTGCTTTTCTTTTACATTTTTGTATAAAAAATATAGCAAGTAATGACTACATCAAAACCATCATAAATATTTTTCATTTCTTTCATTTTAATTAAGGTGGATGGTGACAAGAGATACAATCATAAAACTTACTGAAATTCTTGCCTTGCTATTTTCCTTTTCATTGATGAAGCATAGGTGATGGCTAATGCTGATGAAAAGGCATTCATAAACACCATGAATACATCATGGAGAAAAGAAAGAGAAAGAGAATAGGAACCTTCATAGTTCTTATATTTTTCTCTTTCTATTCTAATGAATAGTGGAGACAATGACAACAATGATATCGACAATCAGGAGAAAAAGGGGGGAAGAGGGTTGTTGGCTTTTCTTCCTTTTTTTTCTTAAGTGAACGATGGTAATGATAATAATGGCATCCGACATCGTGAATGGAATTAGGTTTATAGACTTTATTTTCTAAATTAACGGTGATAAAGATGATAAATTAATAGTGGTTAATGACGTAAGAGTAAAAGGTTCATGGAGAGGGTGATGGCAGCAAATGTGAAAAGGGAAGAACATTGTGGAGCTTGTGATAGTAGTGAGATTGTCTATAGTAGTCGACAATAAGAGATGAAGAAGATTGTGGAGCTACTGGTAGTAGTAAACATTGTTAGCTCCAGTGGATGGTGAGAGATGATCATAGAATTGGTGCTGTTCACAAGCATGTGGCAAGAGAGAAAAAGGTCGTAAAGATGTTCTCTTCCTTAGCAGTCTTCTCTCTTAAGTTATTGTTAACTAATAACTTAAGTTATTGTTAACTAATAATGAAGGGGAGAAATAATCTTAGGATGATGGTTCCCAAGAAAGGCCAATAATGCAGGACCATGAACAAAAATCCCCATGATTGTATCAAATGTAAAAATAAACATTAAAAAAAATTCATGAATTCAAGACCTCCAAAGAGGGATGTGCAGTACCAACTATGCTAATAGCTATTGACAAGATCCCTATAAAGCAATTCTTAAAAATAATGATCTTTACAAGTTATAGGCGAGAATTCTATACATTATACAAAATGTTTATGAGCATTTACCTAGATCCATGCAGCAATCCATGCTGGTCATAATTCCAAACCTTGTATGCATCAAAAAAATTAGCCATGGTTGACAACCAGTAATATACTTTGATTTGGAGAATGCACAAATCACACAAGTCAATTTACATGCAATTATTTATCCCTTTTGCCCTTTAACTCCACATTCAAATTAAAGTTTCTTGAGTGAAGTGTTGCAAAGCATCTAGACAAAATTAAAAATGACATGCATCCACAACAATAGAATTGCTGCATGAACAACCCTTGAAATCAAGCTCAGCAGATGGTAGCATAAAGAGTTTTATACCAATTAACCTTGAAAGATAAATTCCCACCATTAACGAGAGAGAGGTCCATTACTCTTCACCTGAGGAAGCTTAATAAACTGCAGATGAACATTCAAACGACATAGAAAAACCGTTCCATCTCTCTCCCTTATTTTATTTTTTTGGTAAATACTATTCTTCTCTTGTCCTTGACCTGTTACTTGGAGAGGCAGCAATCGAATCAGGTCAAACACATGATAAATCAAAAATCAATCAACCCATATCTGACTTACTAATTAAATAGGTAAAAATTTAACTCCGAACCTGATTATTTTAGCTTGATATACAATGGGTTGAAACAAGTTAAAATAGGTTAAACAGTTAATCATTGCTACCCTTGGGTTTAACCATGTGATAAACCATCAATGCATGTTGCAACTTTACATTATTTCCATTGAATTTCTTGCAGAAATGAATTCTAAAGTGCATTACAAGGTTACCATACAATAAGAACTGTACATTATACAGGGACGAGCTCAAAAAATGCCATATTACTTGGCAGCTCTGTGGTAATACACTACACTTCAGGAGAGTCCCCTCTTTCGAACACCTCTCTCATAGGATGACATTCTAAATTCATGTTGATTATTTAAGACACAAGAGGTGCCAAAAGCTGAACATAAACAACCATGGACAATCAAGAGCAAGCAGTAGCAGTCTTGTGTAGAAGTTTCATGTCGTTTTTTGTCATCAGCCTTCAGAGAGGTCCTACTAAGCAGGTCCTGTGGTAGCTTAAGGTCCAACATCAAGTCCGGCTATTGGCTAATCAATGTAAACATGGTGAAAATTTTGCTCTGCATGATGCCTTTATAAGTTAATACTTGTCCTTTATCAGATCATTCCTCTCATTTTGTAAGCAAAATTCAGAATACACTGCACTAAAATGCAGACCTTCAAATCACCTCTTATATGAATGTATTTGGCAGGAGTAATCATTATCTTCTCCCATCATAGCCAATCACAACCGGTGCATTGGGCAACTCCTGGTCCTACTCGTTAGATGATTGTCGCCCAATTCACAAAGTCCCCACCACCTATATATAAGGAAATGGCTTCTCTACAACACCTACCAATCGAGGCATCATCTTGTTGACCTTGAATATCCTTATGATTTGTGAGCAACCACATAATAACACACATCGACACTGTATGAATAACCAGGGTAATCACCCCAGTTCATGAGTGCCACTGCACAATGAATACGTCTAGATGCAATTTATAAGTCACCGCCCGGTCCAACTCCATAACATCATATTCTATGCTGTTACTGACTTTGAACCAATTCTCAGGTTTCTTAGAAACAAGAGCCCCCGCAGATTCATTTTATCTATAATATCCCCAGCTTCAGATTCCTTGCCAGCAAACTCATAAAGATGGACAGCAGCACTTAAGAAAAATCCATCAGGTTTTACAAACTCATTGACTGTTTCAAAGAATGCTATACCTTTGTCAATAAGCCCATGGTCCATATATGCCCTCATCATGGTTCGACAGCATGCTAAATCAGGACTCATGGCCATTTGTTTCAATTGGCCATACACTCTTTCTGCCTCTGGAATGTTTCCTTCTTTTATGAAGGCAAAGATGAGGTGGTTGAAATGAGCACATGAAGGACTAATTCCCTCCTTCAACATCCTCTGAATAATATTCTGTGCTTTGGAATAGTTATGGTTCTCGGTGTATGCTCTAATCAGTGCAAGATATGTAAAGGAATCAGGGAAATGGCCATCTTTTTGCATGTCTTGAAAAATATTTTCTGCTTCATGATGAAGTGCAGAAGTGGCATAAACATTGATCATGATATTGTAACTAATCTGCAAGGTCATATATCACACCAGTGTAAGACAATTTTTCACAATAAAGTAATGCCAAGTAACATATTTTGGCAGTGATTGATTTTAAAATAATAGAAGCTAAGTAAATTATGTGTGCATGTAGAGAGATGAAAGAAAGGAAGAGAGGCGAACAAGGATTTAAATCTTGGTAGCAGACCCATCTTGGTTTGCTCTTGGGATGGTACAGTCCGGATGGACTGAAACAATCCTAAGAATAAGAAAAAAACAAAAAAAATAATGTATCTTGGTCTATCTTGGTCCATCCAAATGTCTTGGATTGTCCTGAGTGTCAAGACACTCAGGAACCAACATGGTCAGGGCATCCCGGTTCAAGAGAGAACCCATGTCCCATACCTATCCCTGGTCCTGCTTTCTTGTCACAATGGTAAGGTATCAATGTTAGCGCCTTGTTCCAGCAGGACATTAAACCATAGATGTGATTGTTTCTACCATTTATTAGAAAGCAATGGACACAAGATAACAGAAAACTAGTATTGACAAAATGCGGCAAGATCATGCAAATGCATTAATGTTGCCACTATATGATTAGCATCCATTACAAAATTTATTTTGGATACTGCCATCTTTTGTAATGTATATATAATATATACTACACATGTCCATGTCAAAATTTGTTCTAAAGATGATGTAACAATACTGCTTACCCTACTAATACAATGCAGATGTGTCAATGAAACTTTTCTCATGAGATGTCAGCTCCAGCAACTAGAAGGATTTTTGGTTGAACCAATGTTTGAAAAACTAGTCAGTTTGGTATGTATTGCTCAATACGTACTCTTCTAACCCTAAAATGGTACAAGGGGTCTCCGTTTAAGCAAATCATAATTATTAAACCCATATAGGACTAGCCAATTCGACCAGAAAACTACTGAGTTGGTTTTATAACTGGACTGGATATGCATTTAACACCAGTGAAAAATGGTTAAATCGGACAGGTTTAAAAAAAACCAGGGAACTAGGTGAGTAGAAAACCAAGCAAGTGGGTGGAAAACCAAGTCTATTCTTGGTTCAAAAATATTACATCAAAAGTCTATTGCATTGAAGATTTGAACCACTACACCCACTCAACCACTAAGACGCAAGTTGTAGTTAACCATTGTCCTTATATGATATATACTACTAAATATAGTTAATTGTCCTTATATGATATATACTACTTATAATATTTTCAATAATTTTCATCAAAAAACTATCAATTATTTTTTCCTCTGGTATATAAAAAGTAAATATATTTCATTTTATTCCTTTGGATATTTTCAAAACTTTACTATTTAAAATACCTTTAAAATATACATCCTCCATATTTTCCCATATTATATATAATCTTTCTTGCAATTCTTTTTTGAAAAAATAGATGAGATTCATGAATATTCTATATTTATTCTGCAATTACAAAGTAGTGTAGAATGTAGATTGTGTTTTAAATAGTCGCATCTAAAATCGAAAATGTATCAATAATTATGTACATTTTTCTTAGTTATATCTTATTTTTCTATCAGGCGTTGACAATAATAAGGTTGCTCTAATGTAGCCTATGTGTCACATGTTCGAAACACGAAAACAACCACTCTACACACAGGGTTAAGGCTATCTACATCTAACTCTGCCTAGACCCTACAATAGCGAAAGCCTCGTACACTAGGACATCTTTTTTATATCTTATTTCTCTATAATTTTTTAATATATTTTACTATAAACACAGTCTGAACGATTGACCTAGTAATTGGAACAGTGTATTGATGACCCAAGCCTTGGCTAGATCAATCTCTAGTCCAAGTTTAATAACTATGGAGCAAATAGTACCAAACCACACTTGAGTCACTCAAGCCAATATGAATCAAGTGGTTCAGGGCAGACCAAAGCCGGCTTACCCCATACCAAAAACGAATGGATGCTTGAACCAAGTAGTTTCGCTAGATACTACTTAAGTATGGCTTTTAGTGAGGCTTGTTCTCCGAGAACACCTACAAAAGGAGATCCTAGGAGCATCCTATGCCAATCTTGATAAGCTTCAAATTTGAACTTTTAAAACTCAGGGCTAAAAGAACCATTTTTTGTTTAACTTTTAGTTGAAGGAAAGTAAAGAAACAAGATATCAAGTTATAAAGCAAATAAACTTAAGGAAATAAGCTTAAGAAATTTTATTCAAATTCAGTAGAAATATGATCTGTCAGATGTCCAACTCAATACAATAGAGAGGTCATGCTAATTCAAGGATTCTCATTGATTATTTGTACACTAAGAAAAGGAGAAACTGAAATTTTTATTATTATTTTATATAATTTTATTTTTTTTACTATTCCTATTTACTTATATGTTATAAATGTGCACACTATAAATCTTTATCACATATAGGTTAATTATGTACTTCTAATTACAAATTATATGATTTTATGCAATAAATACATATCATCGACTTTAGCGCACATAGAACATGCCTGGGGTACTTAAATTGATATTTCTACATTATTTCTTGCAAAAGCAAAGATTAAGACAACAAAACCAAATTTTGAATGTTAAAAAAAATGTTGTAGAAGGATGTTCAGGACATATCTATATGTAGACATCAGTGCCTTTTATCAGCATGATCCTCTATATGGCACATGACGCACCGCCCTAGTCAATACAAGTTTGTTCCTCCACAATTCAAACCTTGTGTTCAACAAATAGAACAAACAATCATGCACAATGTGCCTTAGTGGTTTGTGTACTACAAATTACCAGCCAACTCATTGCAAAGGCTTGACGGGAACCATCAAGAAGCATGGAAACTGTCAATAAGGATAATGTCCTTGGAGATAGCAATTTCCCTTACAAATTTACATAACACCCATTGCTTGTGTCTCAAACCATCTCTCCAACTAGTCCAAAATTATATGATGGTATCCTGGTAATCTCTGAAGAATGTGAACAGCATGTTAAGAGCAATAAAAGCACAGGGAGGGAAGGACATTATCAAGGGGAAAAATGAAAAAATAACTAATGTTGGATAGTCACAGAGAACTCTGTTACTTACTAGTATTCTTCATGATCTTAATTAACACCACTAATTTGTCATGATCATGACCTCAACAATGCTCTCATAAAAGTTTTAACTAGAATGAAGCAAGGAATAGCAATCAAGAATAGAAATTCATATAATTAACATTTTACAAAAATAGCATTTCAAGGTCAACTAAAAAAAATATGTAGGTCCATCATATCAAGAATTCTACACAGCATCCAAGTTTTGCCTCAAATCCCAAACCTATCTCCACATGTGAATATGCATGGGATAACAAATTTGTCAATCCCATTTCTCACTATGTAGTCCATAGGTGGTTTAGAAATCTAATCTCTGATAATCCGTGTTACCTGGACACTAGCATCCAACTCCAATAATCTGTATCATATGCGAATTTGAGTCAGATATGTATCAAATACTTGGATAATAGGAGTGAATATTATTCTTTTGGAGATTGGTCAAGGATGTAGTATTGAAACAACTTTGCAAAATACTTTTTTTCTCATTTTTTTAAGGTTAATTGGAATGTTAGAATGAGAAACATGTATATTTAAAGATCTTTACAGATATATCCTTTAGTTATTTAAACAAAACAATATTTAAAGGCATAAATATATATATATAATTTAGTTAAAAATATACTTTATCCTACATATCCCTGTATCTCCCTTTTTCACTCTTGTCAAGTCAGACACTTCGATACGCATCTAAATCCGATTGTCATATCCATGCAACATTGTTAATAACCAGCGAAGCTATCAAATTCGAAGCAGCATCCTAGCAAGGAAGAGGATACTTTTGTTCATATGCTTTTTATTTCTGAAATGTAAGTGCATACCTTTCCAGGTCTTATTCCACCCTCCTTCATTTTACTAAATAGTTGAGAAGCTTCTTGACTCCTACCTGAATGGCCAAAAACCAATTTTAAGCAAAATAAACAAGCATAGACAATATCTTATTATCCCAACTATTTGATGTTGGCGTTAAGATATAACTATCATGGCCTAACAAGAGTAAATAGTTCTATGTTAATATGTAGCACGTAAAGCAGTTAAATTAAATTTGATATTACATATAACAATGAAAGTTAGCCTAGCCAACAATAAATTCAGCTGCTATAGTTTGGAGGGTGGAGGAAAGGGAAGCCCACCAGCCTTTCCATAATAGCTAATCATATTGGTATATGCTTTCTCATCTATTGTGAGACCCGAGTCTTGTGCAGTGTTGAATATCTCAATAGCCTTCTCCAACTTTCCTCCTTGACCATATACACTGCATTTTTTAGAGTTGAAAGAAAGGCATCAAATAGAGGCAAGCAACTACTACCCAAGAAGACAGATGCATACAACTGAGAGAAGAGACAGTTCTGCTCCAAAAGCATTCTTCCAAAGTATCAAACAGAGGGGCATAAATGTGCCACCTGATCATAGTGTTGTATGTCTGAAGAGATGGGGGAACACCAGATGAAATCATTCGGTCATATATGCTAACAGCAGAGTGCAGTTTACCTGCATGATTTTCATTAGTGCTTTAATATTAGCCATCAAAATCAAAAGTCCAAACTTTATTAGATAATGAAAAAACTTGGATGGCTAGCGCCTTGACCTGCATCAAGCATTGCTTTTATATATGTATTGTATGCAACAGTATCAAGCTCCACGCCATCATTAAAACTGCCATTGATAATGTTTTCTGCCTGCTGATATTTTCCTAAATAGCACAAAATCAACAAATAAAGGTCAAATATAATGCTTTAGCATACACAATAAATAGTGAAATCATAACTCCCCAGGACAACTCTGCAGAATTAGAAAGAATGATGAGGAAAACTATAAATTGTCATTTGTTATGAAGCCTTCACACTTTTTACTTTTGACAAGACCGTGAGGAAAAAACTAAACCACAACCTCACCAAGGAGGCCCACTTCAGCAAATGTAAACATTGTATGCCTATACTCCTATTCTTCATGGCAAGTAAGCCTTCTTATTAACCAAAATTAGCAATTTCCCCTGTCATTTATATCATCTATAGATTCTATACATATGAAAAAGAGCGAATTGGGATCCTTAAGTCTATCAAATTGCCACCCCCCCAGGTAGCGGGATCCCATGCCCATCTTGGGATCCACAATAATCCCACTTCTTTCGGACTCTATGAGAAGCAAGATCTGTAGTGCCAGTATCGAGCACCATACTAGTTGCCCGGCGGCACAAGTCGGTACAGGCCCGCATCGTGCCGTGCCAGGCCTGTACTGACATAGAAGACCATGGGACAAATGAAAAGAGAGAGCGAGCGGAGGAGGGAGGAAGAGGGAGAGGGAGGGAGACCGGCTGAGGCCTCCGCCACCTGCACCAGCGTCGGCCTCCGCTGGCCCTCTGCCGGCCTCCCTCTCCCTCTCCCTCTCCCTCTCCCTCCCACCCTTGCTAACTCTCTCTTTTCTTCTCCTTCGGCGGCGACGACATCTCGGTTTCTTTATCGGAACCGTTCCTGTCCGCCGCCGGCACGTCTCGGTTTCTTTGCCGGAACCGGGCGATTCGGGGCGGTTCCGCCGACCTTGATCAGAAACATCACATAAAACCTCAATTTTACTTCTTTCGGACTCTATTAGAAGCATCACACAAAATCCTAGTTTTCTGCAATACCAAATTATCTGGATTCTGTCATAAACATCCACTCCCTATTTGTTGTTTCAGGTTGGGAGATGCTATCCACATAAAATTTTCATCCAAACTCAAGGGCTTGAGCCCATGCATCTAGCACATCCCAAAAGTGTCTGCATATTAAACTATATTAAGAATTAAATTTATTAACTTTTCTATCTCCTTTGTATTTAACATGCATCAGATGTGCAAAAGAATATAAAAGAAACTTTTGTATTTTAATAATCTCATGACCTCAACTGGTCGCTGGAAAAAGGAGATGAGTATATTGAAAACCAAAATAGATTTTATAAATACCAATTGAACTCATAATAATGACCCATTCTCTTCCACGAAGCAAGCTTTCTTCCAAACACTTCAACAACAAGAGCAAGCCACAGTGCATGGGCCTCCCAATACATAAAATAACTAATAACATAGATTAGCCAGTTACTCAATAACAAACCCACTTCATTCTCCTAATGTCACCACCATCCATGCTAATCCACAAGATCAAAAGCCCAAACAAATTTTGTTTCCTAAATAAAAACTATTGCTTTGATAAAAATAAACCCAATCGTCTCCATACACATTAGAAAACATAAATCATCTACAAACCATATGACAAATATAAAGGTGTCATTCCTAGCTACTCAATTTCCTTAATCACCGACCTTGTTCTGCCATACCTAAAGGAAAGGAAAGGATCCCTGACAGACCTAAAGCTTTAGAAAATGGAATTAGTCAATGAAAACTGAAAACTGAAAAATTAGTTCCTACCGGACATGCTAATGCACTTGTAGACACCAACTCCATTTAGTAATCCAACCTGAAGAGCCACCACCCCACCTCCTTTCCCCTCAATGGGATTTACAGTTAGTTCTAAAGTCAGTGCAGAAAAATAATATTGACAGACTAATTGGCAGCTAAGACCAATATCTTGCTCACCTTCTTTTTAAGGAATTGGAATTAAAAAGGCTTCAACTCTTCTGATAAATTAATAAGAGCAAAAAAAAAAAAACAAAAAAACAAAACAGCTAGTGTAGTTCTTAAATTTGATTCATACCGTGCTTAGTTAAAGCATTTACGAGTATACTGATGCTGACAGCATCCGGAGTATAGCCTTGATCAACCATTTTTTTGTAGAGTTGGTTTGCCTCATCGATTTTACCACATTTGCAAAAGGTATCAACCATCGAGTTATAAATAGCTCCTCCAGTGCTTGAAGATTGAACAATCGAAACAAATATTTCTTGGGCTTGTTTTAGTTGCTGGTGCTGGCCATATAAAGAAATCATAGAAGCAGCTGCTGAGTCCAGAGGTCTGAAACCAAGCTCCATTAACTGTCTATATGTGGATTCCGCTTCAGTTATACTTCCTATAGCAAAATGGTAATGGATATTAGTCCCACAAAATTAGACAAATCTGATTTTCATGATTAACACAGATGGAAATGAAGAATATTGTCCAAAATCCACCAAAAATAGGCGTAGAGAACTTATTGAAATGAGCTTTCATAAGCTGCTTACCTTCCCTAACAAATTTGCATATCAGCTGGCTTGCTGCAGACAAGCCACCAGTAGTCTCCAACATGGTCTTCAAAATTTCTTTGGATTTACAGGTATCACCATTTTCTATGTACAGGCAAAGCATTACACTGAGTGCTGTAGTGTCCGGTTGCTCTAAGGTCTTTAACAAGTCTTTTGCTTTCTGAAGCCCTCCTGCTTCCCTATACATAGCCATCAATGACGTCTTGGTGGTCTTATCCATGCATGATCCAACATCTACCATCTCCTCTATTAATTGTTCAGCCTCATCTATCATACCCTCTCTGCGATATACTTCCATAACAGTCTTATAAAGATCCTCATGAAAGTGGACTTCATGTTTTTTCATCTGTGAGATTAATGCTTTAGCCTTCTCCAGAAGACCTAATTTAACATAGAGTGTAAGTAAGTCATTGCAGCAGACTGAACCAGGAAATCCATTCCTTGATATATTTTGAAACACATATTCTGCAGAAGCCACATCTTCCTTGGAAATGTAACATCGCAGTAAAACACTATATGCAAAATCTGACAGCTTCACATCATTAGACCTCATAAGCTCAATAACTGCTAAAGCTTTCTCATGGCTTCCAACATTTAGATGAACTTGTGCCATTGCTACATATGTTTTCTCATCACTAAGGAGACCTAATTTTTCAATGTCTTCAAAAGTTCTTTGTGCATCCTCATACAGGCCAAGTTTCCCATATATCCTAATAAGTATACCATAGATAACTTCATCAGGCATAATTTTATTCCTTTCCATCTCTGAAAAGAGTGAGAGCGCTTTAGAGTAATCAGCATTTTTATAATGCAAAGACAGAAGTGAAGCACAGGTATAGTTACTTGGAATGATACCCAGAGGCTTCATCTCTTCATAAAGTCTTACGGCCTCATCTCCTTTGCCATGCCTTGCGGTTAAGCTGATTAAAAGGCCATATGTTGCCTCCTCAGGGATGAATTCAGATTTTTTCATTTTTCGATATGCATCCAAAGCTTCCTCCATAAGGTCCTCTTTGGCATATGAATTTATAACAACTGTATAAGTGAAACGATTGGGCTCTACTCCGGCATTCAACATCTGCTTCCACAACTGGATTACCTTTCCATGCAGCTTCTGCTTTTGCAAACATGAAATCATGAAATTAAAAACTGCAACAGAGGGTAAGATATCTTGCCTACGCACAGCAGAATAAAATAATAGCATATCTTTATGTCGTCCCCATCTAGCATATGTGCAAAGCATAGTGCCACAAGCAACTTCATCAGGTTCACAGCCTGCTTCAAGCATCTCCAGAAAGATCTGTTCAGCAAGTTTGATCTTTCCAACTTGGCCATATATTCTAAGAACAATAGTGTAGACAATTACGCTAGGTCTGTAGCATAGCTGCAAAACAACAATAAGAACAATGGTCAGTAATAGTAAGTCAAGTTCAAGTACATAAATGTATCATGAAGTATTAAGAGACACAGTAGTGAAGCCATACAGCTGGTATATGATAAGCATATTCAGCATTTACCAAACCGTAATGAGACATTTCAGGCATCAACTTATAAATTTTTTTTCCAAAAGAATCTATTAGCGATGCTGTCTCACTTAAATAACAATGCTCTATCCTTTCATATCACAACTAATCAGGCTCTTGTACCCAATCCATCATCTTGTTAAACAATATAAAACCCAGTTATTGACACAACAATCTCAGAACCAATCAATCTAGTTCTTTCAAAATTCACCCATTTCTGCACTACGAAGAACTTCAAGATTTACTGATCCATTCAATTTTTCCAACAGAACATATAGATCAACCAGTGATGCTAACCAACTTAAACTACCAATTCTGCTACTATAACCCCTCCAAAATCACAACATGACAACCAAACTTGCTCTATTAACAGAAAAGCTTCATCAATTTAAAAAAATAAAATTCGGCAAGAGAAAAACATAAAGAAGTGGACACAGACTCAAAAAAACATCTCCAGTCACATAGCTTCCTCAACTTCACTTCATATGCAAACATCTCGCTTGCATCATGGCCCACACTCATTTTACATAGAAATATCTTGTCCAACATTCAAAACCATTTTCACAATTTCATCAATTTTATTCTTAGCCTTCCTCTGTTGAAAATATATATATAGAAATAGACTCTCTACTACTGTCTGTAATGGTATCAAATCTGTCTCAAGGATGAAAATGGATTTGGATACACACAAAATACTGATTTTAAGAAGAACTTGTAGACTCTTTGGTGGCCTTAAGTGCTCCACTTCCAAGTTACAAGTAACCACCTATTTTTCTTCAACATGAGCAGGACGAAGAAGAATTAATGCAAAACAACCTAACAGATATGTTAAGCAAGATAAATAAGATTACAAGAACAAACTAGATGAAGAAAGGAAAAAGGCGATAGGTGTAGAAATCTAAAAAGGATAAGGTGATGAGCTATCAATTAAGATTTTTGTCAATTTTCCTGAGTTACAGGCATACTTTCATGGTTCAAAATTGTAATATACATTTTTATTACTTTTAGTAAATATTTATCTTCTTTAATATCTTGGCTGTCAAAAATGCTCAAGGTACAGTGAGTATAATTTATACATTGGTGCAATTTCCTCAAGTTAGGAGAATCTCAAAACACATTAATGAGTGGTCACCTAGGTTTCCTATCTAGGAATGCCTCCTGACTAGGAACTGGATAAATTACGAAAGCAGAAAATTCCTTTTCCTTGAGTTATCATTCAGAAATTCCTTTTCTTTGAGTTATCATTCAGTATAACTATAATCATCTTTCTTTCTACAAGTTCTTGAATCCTTTGATCTCAGTTTTTACTGGCAACACAACTATGAGGTCTATACATACTCTTAAAAGCGGATATGATCCAAACACGATCCGTATATACATACACTTAAAAGCGCTTCAGCAGCCCTAAATTCTTTTCATTGTTCTCCTCCCACTCCGCTGCTCCAAGCCACCCTTTACCCCTTCCCTCATCAAAGCAGAGGCTCAAACTGCCCACTCTCCCTTGCCTCCCTCCTCCTCCAACCCCTCACTGGCATCATCTTCTTCACGCCTTATAGGCTCGAGCTCGTGGGTTCGTCCCTCTCTCTCTGTCACGCCCCGAGCCCGGAGCGCGGCAGACACCACACGCCCGCACGGCGGACCGCACAGGCGTGCAAGGCAGCAGATCATATCAAAGCAAATACAAATACTTAAAGATAACATAATTATTTAAGTTGTTCAAAAGCAATCTTACAAAATTTCAAAATAACATTTGCCAACATAATTCAAATGTTCAGACTAATCTAAAATGCTAATAACTGAAGGAATAATAGCGCACTCCCCAATCTCGTGCGATCAAGTATCTGGATCTGAAAAACAGAGAAAACAAGATAATAAGCTATACTAGCCCAGTAAGTAACAAAATACCCCAGAGTGGGGTCAGAGCACATCAGATGATAACACAAAATAATGATTGAAAATTTAAATCACAAGTAAGCATATTTTTCTTTCGAAATTTATTATCATTTTTACAAAAACTCTGATACCAGAATCCCAACACAAACAGGCTATGGCCACGTAACCCAGTGGCATGGGTTGCACAAGGTGCCAAATCCACTATTTTTATCCACCGATGGCAGCCGGTGTTGCACAAAAGTGCCAAATCCACTATATTTATCCACCGATGACAGCCGATATTGCACAAAAATGCCAAATCCACTATATTTACCCACCGATGGCAGCCGGTGTCCAAATCCACTATTATAATCACCGGTGGTGCGGTGTCGAAACCGGTTCCTCACAGATTACAAGTCGACAGGTCCAACGTATAACCCCATTGGCAGGGCCAAAACAGAACAGAACAGAACAGAACAAATCATAACCAGCTGAGAATCCATATATATAAAAACAGATTTCATAAATTGCCCAGTCATAGTTTACGGATTTCAGAGCATAATTTTCAAATAAAATTTAACATACCAGACCCATTTTACTAAATACAAAATATATTTCAAAATTTAATCCACTAATAATTATTTTACCAAATAATTTAGAAAAATACACTTTGAAGCATTAAGTTACTTACCTCTTCTTGCTTAACTCCTACTTCAGATAAGCAGGTTCACCTGTTTAAATTTAGTTAATCTCTGTGTTAATTTCAGAGCTAAGCAAAACCAAAAATAATACTATTGGACGTGGTCCAACAGGGCCCAGAGTTGGCCCATAATGGGCATGGCCCGATAGGGCCCACATCGAACACGACCCAATGGGCCCGCATAGATCCGGCCCAATAGGGCCCCCAAAGTTGGCCTCTAAAAGGATCATTTATGCAATAAAAATTCATTGCAGGAACCAATACTTAATCACAGGGCACTGTTCTATAATAAAACTTGAGTAAAGGGACTAATAATATATTTGAGAACCGTTACGTAATACAACTTTCTTAGAGGGATCAAACCTAAATTGCAGAAGAAAATAATTTACTGTCAAGGGCTTAACTGTAAAACCCCATTTTATTGGCCAAACAAATTCGGATTTCGAGTTTCATATCTGAACTGGGTTTAGGGTTTCGGGTCTGAACTGGGCCAAGTTGGGTTACAAAGGGTACGGCCCAAATAGGACCAATAAGGCTGAATTGGGCCCAAGTTGGGCCACAATGGGTACGGCCTATCTAGGCCCAAGCTTGGCCCAGTTCGGCCCACGATGGGCCTTCTTCTTCCCCAAATCCCCACGGACAGGAGAAAACCAAGAGGGGAAAGAAGAAGGAGGCCGATGGCCTAGCCAGCAGCTCGCAGGGGGTGGCGCGGCCGTCGGCAGAGTGGTCGTGGCCGGCGGCAGAGTGCCGCGGCGGCTCGGCCGTGAAGAAGAAATCCGAGAATGATCTCGGTTGGGGGCCGAAAGGAAGAACTCAACGGGACAAAGAGCAAAAAAAATGAAAGGCTTACCGGCGAGCCGACGGAGGCGGTGGATCTCAGTCGCAGGTGGCTCAATCCGGAAGCTAGCAGCGGCGATGGCGTTGGGCTTTTCCAACGGCCAAACTTGATCTCAAAACAGGGGAATAAGAAAATCAAAGGAGCTTGGCTCCCGTGGTGGCTGAACTCGATTGGAGTGGCGCACGCGGTCACCGGAGAAGAAGCATGGAAGAGAGGGGGAAGGAGAGGAGGTGCTCGGAGGTGAGTTGATTTCCAAGGAGGAGCCCTTTTATGGTGTGATTCGGATGGCTCACCGCCGTAAAAATAGTGGCGGTTAAGCGAAATCCACGGCCGCGAATTGGCTGCGGAAAGGCTAGGGGGGCTTCCGCGGAACGCTCGCTGCGCCTTCCCCCAATTGCCCCCGGAGGAGCCGGAGAGGATCGCGAGCGAAATCCACGGCCGCAGATTGGCCGCAGAAAGGCTGGGGGGGCTGCCGCGGAACGCTCGCGGCGCCTTCCCCCAATTGGCCCCGGAGGAGCCGGAGAGGATCGCAATCGCGATCCTCAGTTCCGGCTATTTCCAAAAGAGGCATGGGGCCGAAGTCGGCTGGGGCTGCCGACTTCAACCCTGTATCTCACACTCTGTCTCTCTCTTTCCTTCAATGTTTGTAAATCTTCACTAGATGGAAGAGAATGGCTGATCTACGCCAGCAATGTCTGATCCTTTCTCTCTCGATTACTCCACTTCTCATCCTCATTTGCTGGCTCACTTTGGCAAATCTGGTGGTCATCAGCGATCTTGCGAGCATGAGCAACATCAAGCAGGTCAGCTTCCGATCCCAAAATAAGGTCTCCACTCTCTCTCTGCATTAGTAATCTAGACTATTTTTATTTTCTTCATGAATTTTGTCTGACAAATCAGTTGTTTTTGGAATTCCTAACTGCTGATCTTAAGAAGAAAATCCACAAAAAAGGAAATTTTGAGTGGCTAATACCTACAATCTACCCCAAAGAGGATGACTGATAGAATGTTCCATCTTCTTTTCCTAAGATTATCCATAGTTAAAGGCTTACTCTTCATTAGGATCCAAATGAAAATTTTTTATCTTCTCTAGCATATTTGATTTCCAAAGTGAAGCATCAAGTGGATCAAAACCCCTCTTTGATGAAGAAGGTTATAGGTGGACTTGGAAGAAAAGATGCCTTGTTTGCTCCATCTTCATCTGATCATGTCATTAGAAAGAGAGTTGACACAAAAATCATTCAGCAGATAAGAGATTTTTGAATATTCCAGTACTTGAAGGTTATACTCCAACTCGGTGAACTATTCTTAACTATAATATAGTCACTTACTTTGGTGTCCTCATCTTCAACAATTTGAAAGGTGGGTGAAAACCAATATAGATGTCTCTCCAAAACAGAGTGCTTTTGCCATTGCCTATCTCCTTGCAGACTCTGTTGAAAAAAAACATTTTCAGAGCAACGGATGCCTCTTCAAATAGATGACACATGCTGCCAGAAAGATCTGCTACTTCTCCCAGCATGTCTATTCCTGTCGTACTTTAAAGACTGATTAGGATTTTCCATGGGTGATTATCCAAAGTGGAGTTGGATACTCCTGATGGATTCTTCCCATAGATCTTATTTTTCTCAACAATTGACCATCTACCTTCTCGTCACCTGATCAACCCTGGATTCATTTACCTAGGACTCATTCCTCTCATAAAATCAATAAAAGATTATATATTTTAGTCCCTAAATAATATGTTTTGCCCAATTTTCCTTATGTATGAATTTTTTACACAAATGCAAGTATGTATGAATGTGTATGTATGTTAGATAAGTGAGTAAATCAGATTCAGTTATGAAACTATGAAAGTGCCATTTTGATCTTATTGTCAGTGAAGAAAATCCAACATTACTCTAAATACTTATCACATACTAATAGTATGTGGAGGATAATTGGCTAAAAAATTCACCCAATTGCCTTTTCACTAGCACAAGTTAGAGGTACCATGAATATGAGACCCTAATGGACACAATGCAACTTAAGAACTCGAGGGATCCTTTTGTTATCCGATGCCCAACTTCAGCTTGTTCCACCAAGCCCTTCCCAGTGTGGTATCGTGGATAGGCTTTTATTGTCTGTTATTTTTAATCTATTGTATTTGTATATTATCTTTTTTTCTTTTCTTTTATTAGGGTTATTCTTATTTCTCGTCTAAGCACCAATTGCATCACGGAGGAAGTAACATCTGTTTCTTCGAGCTTGGTTTTATTAGTAAATATGTACAGTGAATAGTAAATTAGTAATATATATTAATTAATAAAGATGGATATTTAACCTCTTTTTTTCTCTTTAGATATTAACAATGGAAGATACAAACATTCATATAATTGAAACACCAAGTTCCACAAATCAAACCATAGCCACGGGTGTGGACGGTAGCAAACCTCCCATTAGTGCTACTTCAAAAAGGAAAGCAAAGGCATGTGGTGAGACAGAGAGATCCTAAAAACAAATCAGATGTTTGGTTCATTTTACTAAAGTTGAAAGTGAAGAATGTGATACAGTTAGAGCTACATGTAATTATTGAGGTGCAGATTATGCTTGTCCTAGTTCTTATGATACCAGTACCTTAAGGGCTCATTTAGGAAGATGCAAGAAGTACCCATATAACAATGTAGATAAGAAACAAAAGACCTCAGCTTTTAAAACCAGTAGGACAAGAGGGAGATAGTGCTAGTGGTCTTATGGCAGTGAAATTGGATCAAGAGGATTGCAGAAAGGGGCTTGCTAGGATGTTAATCGTTGATGGGTTACCCTTTAAATTTGCTGAACATGAAGGTTTTTGTGAATTCATTACTCTTTCACAACCAAAGCTCCATATTGCTTCATGCATGACTGTAGCAAGAGATTGTGTTGAAGTTTATATTGCTGAGGAGAAAATGAATAATCTCTTGCATAAGACATCTTAAAGAATGTCTTACTACAGATACATGGATTTCTTTGCAAAAACCTAATTATTTATGTCTTACTGCACATGTCGTAGACAATGTTTCGAAATTGCATGACAGAGTTTTAAACTTTTGTCCAATTTCTAGTCATAAAGGTGAGACCATTGGTAAGGTAGTTGAGAATTGCTTGCTTGAGTAGAAAGTGGAGACGATTTTCATTATTACAGTTTACAATGCAAGTTCTAATAATGTTGCAACTGGCTACTTAAAGAAAAAAATCAACAATTTGAAAGGAAGTGTGTTAAATGATGATTTTCTTCATATGAGATGTGCACATATTCTCGATGTTATTGTTATTGATGTGATGCAAGACAAAGCCTCTGATACCAAATTGATGTAGGACAAAGGCTCTAAAACCGACACAAGACAAAAGGAGAGAGAAAAAGATGAGGAAGGAAAAGGAGGAGGAGGAGAAAGCAGAGGGCAAGGACAACTCAATATTCTTCATTCTCAAATCTCAATAATGCAGAATGTGTTCTCAATTAACATAACAATGGATTTATATAGACAATCCAAAATCCTAATAAAAGTCCATATACAAAAATACTGGAGTCTTCATAAAATTATAATTCTAGAGTCCACAAATCTCTAGTCCTAGAAACTTTAGTCCTAGAGTTCACATAAAAAAATTTAATTTCCTAATTCCTAAATAAATAAATAAAATCTAATTTTTATATTTGGGCTTAACAGAAGTAAGCCTAGATTTCTTATTAGATGGTCCCCCGTCATGATGGTTTGAAGGATTCATATGATTCAATTATTGGAATTCATTATGCCGTGAGATATACGAAGGTTTCTCCTGCAAGGTTATTAACTAAATTCAAAATATGTGTGGAGCAAAAGAAAATCATAGGTAAAAGCATGTTATGCTTAGATGTTGTACAAGGTAGAATACTAGAATTCAACTTACATGATGTTGGAGGCGGCTGGTGAAATTTCAAAAAGCTTTTGAAAGGTTAAAAGATCAAGATTCAGGATATTTGAATGAACTTAATGCAAAAAATGGGACACCTACCAATAGGATTGGGAAAATGCTCGTGTATTGATGAAATGTTCACAAACATTTTATGATGCTATTCTACACTTCTCTATGTCACTTCTAGCACCTTTTTTCTTGAAATTGCTGGAATACAATGCCTCTTGTTAGACTGGGCAAAAAGTGATGATCCATACCTAAGCTTTATGCCTTTGAGAATGAAAATTATGCCTTTGAGAATGAAAGCCAAATTTGATAAGTATTAAGGAGACGTTGAGAAAGTGAATATGTTGTTATTTGTTGTGCCAGTGCTTGATCCTTGATACAGATTGAAATATGTGAGTTTTTTTTAGCCAAGTTTATGAATCGGATGTGGCTTTTGCAATGACTAGAAAAGTGAAGAAAATTTTGCTTTGTTGGTATAAGAATTATAGTATCCTTCATGCGGCTTCAAGTGTACAATTCACTAATAAAGCTCAAAGTTAAAGTGAGATGGATGTTGATCAACAAGAGCAAGCTCTTCATTTGTTGATGGAGTTACGATTGAAAAAAAAATGTATAAGATGAGGACAACAAATCCAAGGTGGGCCAGTATTTAGAGGATGGTTGTGAACAAGGTATGCCATCTAAGTACCAAGCCCTGTACCAGTGCCACCCTATTACTATGTCGGTACGTCCGGTACGGAAGCCGGTTCGGCATATCAAGTATCAATAGTCCTCCATACCATGTACCAATTTGATACCAGAACGATGTGGTATGCCCCATATCGTCTGATTCGGTACAGTATGGTGTATCTTGGTTGTAAAAAAGATGATGCAAAGTTTGAAGTTTTGGGTTGGTGGAAGGTGAATTGCTCTAAGTATTCAATTCTCTCTCAAGTAGCAAAAGATGTGCTAGTCATTCTTATTTCTATCGTTGCATCAGAGTCTGCATTTAGTACTAGCGGTCATGTACTTGACTTATTTCAGAGTTTGACTCCTAAATTAGTGGAGGCTCTTTTATGTACACAAGATTGGCTACAAGGTTCATCACTTCCAATTCATGTTGAAAAAAGCACGAATGAGTTTGAACAACTTGAATCGGGTAATACTAATGAATTTATTAAGTTATCGTTTTATTTGCTAGTAGATTAATTTATTTTTTATTCAATTCATGAAAATATAACTTAACTTATTATTGTTTATTACAGTAAGTTTCATTTCTTGGTTATTTGACTCTTAATTTCATTTCTACGTTGATGTATCGAAATTGTTTTGCGCTACATATGCTTGTATAGTTAACCCGATTGAGTGACACTTGATTCTCAAACAATTATATGGGGAATCAAAATATGTAGAAAGCTTCAGCCTAGACAGGTCGCTCACTCTAGATGCCCAGGTGAGCCTTATTAACATCCATGAAAAGTATGAAAAGTGTTTATTGTTAAAATTCAGAATACTTTAAAAATCTAATCAGGCTTCCCAGAATTCAAAGGTCCCAATTTGAATGAAACACTGTAAATCTGAACAAAGTAACGAACAGAATCATTTAAGTTTTAAGAAGAGTATATTACAGCAAATGATTTCATACTACTAACAATAAAATTTTAAAGAATCTATTTCCTTTTTTGCTTCCACTAGGAGATTCAAAGCAGCAAAAAGCCCACTATTTTCAGGTCTACTGACTGGACTTTTGTTGAAATAAAAAAGGAAAGAAGCAGACTTAAGTTGATTGATCCATTTGGGCCCCCAGATTTTGTAACCTACAGACTTGGTTTTAAGAAATTGGTTCTTTCCAGAAGTATGCTTAGGGATTTGGAATGAAAACCTAATTCTTGGATCAGTAAGTTGGGCAATCTTACCTTGTCATCGGATCATGACATCATTAATGCTAGGGTCATCATAGATGGTATGAGATATGAGTATTCCTTCAAAAGGCATGAAAGAGGTTATGATATTTCATAGCTAACATGATTAACTAAAGGATAAACAGAACATGAAACAACACAAGCATATGAAGTACAAAATACTCAATCAGATCAACTAAAGGTTATGACATGTCATGTTCTTTCAATATTTTATCAATACTAGTTATTTATTTGTTTTTCTCGCTGAATGGTAACATATTCCAAATTTTGGTTGTTAAAATACAGTACTGTTGTGTAGTGTGACATTATCTTTTCAATCCTCTGCAGGTCACCACGTGTTCACCATTCACGGAGCCCATCTAGGCGGAGATAATAAACCGTCTTAACCTGGCCACCTGAAGTGAGATTTCAGTGTTGTCAGATTTAGGATTTGGAGTTCAGTCATCTTTTTTGTCTGTTTGATACTAACAAGGAAAGCTTGATATGTTTAACTTTGGATAAGTGACATCTATCACTGCATGCTGAAAGTAGGGTCCTAGGTTCTTCGGTATTAAGCATGCTGGATTTTTTTTAAAAAAAAACCATGGCTGAACCTGATCGGGTTGCCTACGTACCCCTTCATAAGGAGGATCAAGCCATACGTAGTTCTTT
>JAOXJJ010000757.1:438598-450701 GCA_025769935.1 Phoenix roebelenii
GGAGGGCTGAAGAAGAAGATGGCTGGATCGGTGGAGCTGGCCGCGGGATTGCTTGGAGGAAAACGTGGATCCGCCACAGAGATGGCTGGGATCACGGCTTCCAATCGGATGATAGACGCTTGATTGCAGATGGTTGTGAATGCGGACGGAAATGGGGGTCTTCCGAGAGTCTGAGAATCATGGATTAGCGTCCGCATCACGGGCGCAAGCAGAGGCGGAGGAAGGGGGAGACGCGGGCTGAGGCGCTGGGCATTCGGAAGACGGGATCGTTGGGAAGCCGCCGCGGGATCATCGGGAGGACGCCATTCACGGACGCAGTGCTTGGATTGTGGACGAAAATGAGATGGGAGGCTGATCAGGAAGGTGGTCCGTGGCTGGGGTACTGCGGGAGGAAGAGGGAGACGCGGAGGATGCCGATGATGAAGCAGAAGTGGAAGACGGATGCGTGATGCTGGGGATCCGGCGGAGCTGGCACGGGTGCTTGGCTTGGATCTGTGAGGCTGAATGGCTGGGATTTGCTGCTTTTGAAACGGGCGGAAGAAATGGGAGTGTGATCAACAGGAGGAAGAAGACGTGGATCTGCCACGGAGGAAGCTTGGAGGTGTCGTGGACGGCGGGATGGCTGGGCGCTGTGCTTGGATCACGCTGCAGTGGGAGAAGGAAATGAAATCACAGGTCATCTGTTCTGACTGGAGGTCAATTGCAAGTCTTTCAAAGTCATGGGTCACCCAGCACCTCATAGTTATGATATGGCCAAATTAGATTTGCCCAAAATTATTTTCGAAAAGCACAAAAGAAATGGACTCGATTCGGACCCGAACCCGACTCGGATCCGACCCGATCTTCAACCTGGTCAAGTCTGGGTAGGGATCCTTCTGAAGTCAAATTTGTACTCAATGTGCATTTTATCTCTAATTTATGATAATCTGTGTTAAACCCAAATATTATATTAATCTAGTGAATTTATCATTATCGGTTAGTAATAACACTAATTTTAGTGAGATGTAGGTCGCACTTTTGTGCTCTCATCACGTATTTTTAGGTAAACAGGAATTGGACAATAAGGGAGACATGGATGGAAGCAGAGGCAACATCCAGATCTCCTAGGATGACATTGAGGCTGGAGCACGGGCATAGTCACAGGACTCACTGGAAGAGTCGGCATCCTCAGAGAGGTCAGTGTCTAACCTGCTAACCAAAGGGATATCAGCTCCATCCGAGACATCCGATGCATTCTTCCTAGACCTCATGTTCGGCCGCATCAAATCTCCAATGCCCGATGAGGCTAACTAGTCCAGTTTTCTCTTCCTGCAGCTTAGCTTCATATTTGATCCCCTGTCATCGACCATGAGGATCTTGCAGACCTGCTGATGATCCACATCTTTGCGATGCCCATCCTCGTACATGACACTGTACGTTCTTCTACCGTCGTCGCAGGATGCAAACTTCCCCATTTGCCTTCAGAATTGAAAGTCCCCTCCTCAGATTTCATACAAGAGGAGAGGGGGTGGAGGGCTTCAAATCAATGCTGGAGAGGAGGAAAAGGGGGCTAGGGTTGATGGGACGGCTGGTTGGTTGGGATTGGGTTTTAAAGGAGGACTTGGCCTCCGACAACACTTATAAGTGTCGTCTTAGGTCCTAGGCTTCCGACAACGCTTATAACCATTGTTTTAGGTCCTAGACTTCCGACAATACTTATAAGCGTCGTCTTAGGTTAGTGTTTACACCCCTTTTAAGTCAGAGTTAGTGTGTAGGATTCCGATGACGCTTTTAAGCGTCATCCGCTCTCTTTCCTACTCATTAATCCTTGGCATGCGACGACACTTATAAGCATCGTCTAACTATATGCTTTTGACAACACTAATTAGCGTCATCTTAGTTTCATCCTTGCCGACTGATGAGAGAACAAAAGTGCGATCTATATATCACCTAAATTAGTGTTATTGCTAATTGATAATGATAAATTCATCGGTTTAATATTATATTTTCGTTTGGCACAGATTAGTATTAATTAAAGTAACAATGTGAGTTTAGTACAGATTGGGTCTAGAAAGATGCACAACTCAGGCCGCGCACGCTCAACTTTGCCATGGCATGATCGAACCCACCATTCGTCAAGTGCGCTTACACTCAAGCAACACATGGCAACTATCCGGAGGCAATGCACAATGGAACATCCAAGGGCATGCATTCATCAAGCAGAGAAGATCAAAGGACGAAAAGGCTCGTGCGGAAACAGGGAAGGAGCAACGATCCAGCATCTTCCCTTCCAGATCAGGTCCTGCTCGCTCTTCCGTGATCAACGTCCCAGGCGATCGCGCGTCCGTCCGTGATCCCACGCTGCACTCCGCCTTTGCATCCGCCTCTTCCGCGTCAAAGGGAAGAGCAATGGTCCCATCATCCGTGACCACATCTTTCCGAATTTCCTCCCTGCATATCCCTTCCGAATTTGAGATTCCCGGCGTTCACAATGCATTCGGATTCCGCGCCCGTCCGCCCTCTCCTTCCTCGTGTCTGCCCTCTTCACGCTCCCAGCTCATCCCGTGATTCAGCCATTCGTGAATCAACCCTCTATGGATCACATCCTTCCCTCTCTGCGATCCGCCCAGCCAACCATCGACATCCCGAATAAATCCGTTCATGATCGGCTCCTCCCAGTGATCCCACGGCAGGCCGTGAAGCATCCCGTGATCCCAGCCTCTTCTTTCGTCCGTATTCATCTTCCACGGATCAATCTTCCGCGGCCAGCTCCAATGATCTAGCCGTCTCTGCATCCAAGAAATCCCACGGCCAGCCCTCCCGCATCTGCTCTGTGTCCCAGCAAATCCACCAAGACCCGCGTCCGTTACCCCTCCATCAGGGGATCCATCACCGGCTCCAAGGAGTGGGGGCGATCTATAAAAAAGGAGGAGGAGAGGAGGGAAGAGGTGCTCGGTTGGGCCAAAGAACAGGGGAGAAGAGGGTTCAGTTTAGGAGAGAAGAAAGAAAGAAAAAAAAGAAGAAAACAGAGCATCCTCTGTTTTGAAAGAAAGAGAAATATAAAAAAAAAATAGCCACCGAGCGTGCCATAGGAGGAGTTTTCTTTTCTTTTTTTTTATTTCTTCCTTTGTTTTTATGTTTTATTTTGTAGAAGGAGAAAGCATTAGGCTTCCAATCTTCATTTTATTTTTTTTATAATTATCCTTTTATGCAATCCATAACTATTTTTATGCAATCTATGTTCCAAAGTTTCAATTTTCTTAAGCACTGTTTTCATCCATGCCCAAGTTTTCCTTTGAATAGTTAAATATTTCATTAAATTCAAAAATGCTCTTCGATACCAAATATCTTTCCTTTGTTTATTTTCAAATAGAAAACATTCTCTGATAGACTAGAGAATCATTCAATATCCCCGAAGTAATATTTTTCTTATCATTCAAAAATCGGCTTTGAATCCAAGTGAACGTTTTGATTTTTATGCAATTCCAATCGCCTCCATGTGGATCGACTTCTTACGACCACTATTCTTCGAGTAGAAAAGGTAAGAGTATAATTAAAATTAAACTTTGTTTGTCGGTTCTAACAACGATCTGTTTAGCGTATTTTTAGGTAAACAGGAATTCGACAATACTGACGCTACTTAGAAGCGTCGACAAATTTTGGTGCAGAAGCCAAAATTACCGATGCTTCTACCTAGCGTCGGCATATATATGTTGCCATTTCCTTATTTTTCTATAGTGCGTAGGGTGGGGTCATATTCTAAAATTGGACTCGTTTTATTTTTTGGGTCGGTCTAGGTTTATTGAATCTCAACCCGACCCAGACCCGACTCGACTCGTTATTTTTTGGGTTAATATTGGATCATTTATCCAACAACCCGATCCAACCCTACCCAAATCCGAATTATCCATTTAGGCCTGCAGGCCCACAAGACGCAGCCATAGGGGAAATCGCTCACTTCATCGCTCGATTGTCCGACTCCATGAGGACTGACGACTAAGGCCCAATTGCTCACTACTTTAAGCTTTCAGCCGAGGCTTAGCCAGTTAGCTTGGCCATTCGACTTTCTTTGTTTCATCATTCTCTCTCGATATTTCAATTCTCCCCTGAGTCTGAGGAACATTTGGAGCCTTCATGCAAAACCCTTCCTTCTCAGATCGATCTCCCCCTTCATGCTCGTGCAAAACCTTCGAGCCTGCAGCAATTCAGCAAGTCTCTTCGGCATCCGGCGGCTTTCGGCATGCTTCGTCCCAACTTCCAAGGTAACTCTCTCCTCTGAAATCCTAGATCTGCCACTTGCCCTACATTGTTCTCCTCTATTCTCTCTTCTTCGATTCTTTTTGAAGGTATACGTGGTGGTATACATACTAAAGTGTGTTTTACTTTTTTTTAGTTTTGTTTTCTTAGTCACACTTTGATGGTTTGGTGATTTTTGAGTCATCCTAGTGTTGGTAAAAGGACTCTTCTTGATTTTATAAGTAACTTTTAAGTTCTAAAATACTTGGGCCTGCTGGTTAAACTCTCATATTAATTGCAAGACTTAGGTGGTGGAACTGGACCTAATTTTTATTGATGCAAGTAGAAGGCTTGCTGGGAAATTGTTACAGATTTACCATAAATGTGTCTTTGTTTTTTTACCTCTAAAAGCAGAGGTGATGATCCCATGGACAAATCCTTATGTCTCCTGTCTAAGTGAATATGCTTATTAATGCTCCCGTGCTGATTTGAATTTGACACATCGGCGCCTAACATTATCATAAGCTAAAGAAGATGTTCTTTTCCCTTTATTTTAGTTTCCCAGGATTTTGCATGAATTTTAATTTAGTAGTTCAAGTAGAACAGGATTGTCTTTACTGGAAATTACAAACAGGTAGATTAGATATATACAATGAGTGCCTTTGCTATATCTAAAGGAAGTGAAGAAGTTTAAGATCATTTGAACAAAATCTAGTCCCCCCATCTGGCACCATACTTCTCCCAATTCATACACATGCTTATTGAAGGTCCGGTGCCGATTTGTATGAGACACATTGACACTTAACATTATCATGCGAGACATGTTGGCCCGATGCGGTTGGACGCCTCTGGAAGTTTTCAATTCAAAGAATTCATGTCTTTCATGTTGGTCTGGTGTCTTTCTATCTGTTTGTCAAAGAATGAATATGTTACTATGTTAGAGAGTTGTGACTTGTGAGAAAAATACATACTTATACACCGTTATGAAACTGTTATTATTATTATTATTTTTCATCTTATTTAGTTGCATTTCATGCTTATATAACTTTATTGAATTATATGCAAAATAGGTTAATGTCTATGATGGGTAGCAACGAAAACACAGCTGAAGTTTCAAGTGCACTTCGTCATAGTAGTTCTCAAGTTATAGAGCCCTATAATACAGATAGCTCCAAAGTGAACAAAAACTGAAGGTCAGAGATATGGAATCATTATTAGCGAGGTAGAAAACCAAAAGGACAAGGCTAAATGCAAATTGTTGTCATTTTATTTTTCAGCTGATCCTAAAAATGGGACAAGTCATCTTCATAAACATACAAAGAACTATAAGACAAAAAAAAATCATGAAAGGAGACAAAAACAATTAATAGGCTATGTGAATTCAAAAGATGGTGTTGCATTAAATGAGTTCACTCCTTATTCATTTGATCAAGAAAGAAGCCGGGAGGACCTCACAGGAATAGTAATTCTACAAGAGTTGCCATTTACAATAGTTGAACATCCAGCTTTTCAGATATTTGTTAGGAACCTTAGATCAAAATTTTATATTGTTTCAAGGACAACATTGGCTTCTAATTGCTTTAAAACACAGGAAAGAAAAAAATGAAGACTTGAAGATTTGTTCAAGATAAATTGTGGAAGAATCAGCTTAACATCTGACATGTGGACATCAAATGAGATATTGGAATACATGTGTCTCACTGCACATTACATCACTAATGATGGAAAACTTAAAAAGCATATTATCAATTTTAAGATGGTTATATGGCTAGCGGTATTTTATGTTAGAATATTGAGAGAAGGTTAGGTTCAATCACCCTTGATAATTTGTCAACAAATACAGTTGTAGCAACAGAACTTCAAAAATAATTTAGAAGAGATTTACTTTTGAATGGTAAATTCTTTTGTGTGCGTTGCTATGCACACATATTCTTAATTTGATTGTGAAGGATTAGTTGAAGGTACTAGAGGGTGCTCTTCATAAGATCCACAAGGTTGTTAAATATATAAAATCATCTCAAGCATGGTTAGAAATATTTATGGGAATTATGAAATAATTAAAGATGAATGGTAAGAAAAGGATATGCATAGATGTACCTACTCATTGGAATTCTACGTATCTCATGTTAAATGATGCTATACAATTCAAGGATGTATTTATGTGACTTGTGCCCTAGGATCCTAATTTTTAAGATGTGCCAACTGATGAAGATTGGTCTCAAGGTATCATTATTTGTAACTTCTTAAAGATTTTCCATTATATAACTGAAATTTTTTCACTCATATAACTGAATTTTTTTCACAAACAAAAAATCCAACTGCAAATTTATATTTCTATGAAATTTGGAGAATACATATGCTTTTGATTCAAGAATCTAGGAGTTCGAATGCAATTGGGATGATAATGACCATAAATATGCAAGAAAAAATTGACAAGTATTGGAAGGAATGCTCTCATATTCTTGCCGTCGGGGTTATTCTTGATCCAAGACATAAGATGAAACTTTTTAAATATTGCTTTCAGAAAATCTATAGTAATGGTGATAGTGCTTCATTTGACATCAATAAAGTACGTGATGTTCTTCAAAATTTTTATCATGATTATACAATTTTATATGGCGCAAATGCCTCTAATGTTCAAGTGAAGGAGATGGTGTCTACATCCCAAGGTAGAAGAGATGAGAATCTTTTTATGCATGACTATAATGAATTTACCCAAGAAGAAGAAGTTACCCAACCATCCAAGTCAGAATTAGAGATCTATTTGGAAGAGAAGGTATTTTATGATCTCTAATTTGGATGCCTACATTAAAATATAAGTCAATATTATACATAAAAATGACTTGCGATGTAATTTTTCTGAGCATGTTCATCCATTAGGGGATCAAAATTGATATTCTAGATTATTGGAAATTCAATGAATCAAAATATCTAGTATTGTCTAGGATGGTACGTGACATCTTAGCAATTTTCGTTTCTACTGTTACATCTGAGTCCATCTTCAGCACTGCGAACAGGGTTTAGGATGATTTTCGTAGTAGCCTATCTCCGAATACGGTTGAGGTATTGATATGCGTACAAGATTGGCTTCGAGACATTTTACTTCATATTGCAGGTTCAATTTCTAGAATATCCATAAACATTATCATTTACTCGTGCTTTAAAACTTTTCAATTTTTAATTTCATATTTTTTTATTTGTAGATGGCCCACCTTCTCATACAAAATACAAACTTGAAGATTACAAAACTGCTATTATTATTAATACTGAAGATTAGCTTATGCTGGTAACAATCATCTTCATTATTATGTTTATATTGTTAACAATATTATCATTTTACTCTATTATCTATTTTCATAGCTACAGGGGTGCTTATGTTATTAAAAATATCTAAAAAGCTTGCTAACTGGGGCCATGGAGGATAAAAATTCAGAATGCTTCAACCTTTGTGTTGCCCAAGGAGACAACTCAAGAGGGGAGGATGAATTGGGTTTTAATTAAATATTGACCGATTAAAAACTTAATGAGTAATTAACTAAAACTATTGCAAGCAGGTTAATTAGATTACTAGATGTAGTGAATGAAGAGAGTGAAAGAGACAATTAACCAATACAAATATAGGAGAGTTTATAGTAGTTCGGAGCCAACTCTTGCTCCTACGTCCACTCCCCAAGCTGCACTTGGGAGTTCACTATAATCCCTAGGATTACTGCTGATTTTTTTACAGGCTCACAACCTAACTTATTGTTTTCACGAGGTAACAACGAACTCGATTGGTTTTGACGGGCTCACCGACTAGAACCACTCGATTATTTTTCTGGGTTCATAATCAAACCCAGTTGATTTTTTCCAGTTCACCAACCACAACCTTGCACCGTTGGTTTTGTTTTTGGCTCACCAACAAACCTTACAACCCTTGATTCAATCCTCCTCAACATGTGCATTCAATTTTGTTTGAACTTTGTTCAAGTTTTCTTAAATTTCTTTTAATGCTATTAACTTGAACTTAAGTTCTTAATTATAGAATGAAAAATCTGACAATTTGTTCTTTAATATGATTCATCTAATCTTCGAATATCCCCTGAATAGATTCTGGAGATTACTCCTTGAGGAGCCCCAACAGAGGGATAATGAGCCTCGAGGTATCGAATCTACTAAGAACAAATCACATTTTCCTTAAAAATTTTCTTGTTTAGTGATTCCCTTTACTTGCAATTATATCATATTTTTTCTCCTTTTTTGTCATCATAGCAAAAAGGTGAAGTATCAATGCAGATAATACTCATAACACAATGCTCAAGGTTTTAGAAAAAAAGAACTTCATTTCAGTGTAAGTATTACAAAATTCGAGTACAATGATTGAAAGTCCAAAAAAATTTTAAATGATAATAAAACAAAAATAAAAGTCTAAGGACATCTGGAAGAATAAGATGAGGCTCTCATATTTCTCTGCTGACACTGCAGGAGCAAGCTAATACCTTCAGAGACATTCCCTAGTTGCGCAATTATTTCAAAAGTGGTCCTTGCTTGAGTCTGGGTCCGTTAATTGTTTCAAGCTTGTCTATCACTACGTTTGCAACCCTTTCTGCTCCTTGATTCAGGCTTAGCAGCTCGAACCTCATCGAGTCTTGCATTTGTTTTGTAGCTTCTTGAATCTCGGAGAATCTCATATACTGACCCTGTACTAGACTCCTCAGGCTGGATAGCTCCTCCTTGACCTCTGCTACCATGACGGACACTGCTACTGTGGAGAGGGTCAGCTCAGTGGTGGGTGTACTGGTGGTACCTCTGAGCTCCCTCACAATGTCCTCCCTCAAAGCTCTAAGCTAATCAGGACTGAGTCTGACCTCTAGAGGCTGCTGAGATGGTGGCACTGTGGATGAAGGTACAACAGAGGATGAAGGGCTGGCAGTGGATGAGGGCCCAGCTATGGATGGAAAGGTGGAAGGATCTATGGAGATGTCCTGGTCATGATTAGAGATGGGAGAGTAAGGAGCAGTGGGGTTAGATAGTATGGAGGTAGAGGATTTCCTAACCCATGTTCCCTCAACCTTATGGAATCCCATTCGGTGGAAAGTCCCCTCGTTCATATAATCCGTGTAACGGAGTGAACGAGAAGGTTCCCCTTTAGGGATAGAAATCTCTAACTTCCTAAATATCAATATGAAGAGCATACCATAGGGAAGACTCAATCTAGGTTTGTCTAATAGTTCACTAATATAACTATAAATGAGTTTTGGGAAGTTGAGAGGAGTGTCATGTAAGATATAGAACATTAGTGCTAGGTCTTTTTCAGAAATGAAGTCAAACCTACTGATTTTGGAAAAGAGGGTGCGAGAGATGATACTAAGGAGGAGGCGCATTTCAGCGAAGAGCAGATTTGCAAACACCTCCTCAATGGGCGATTGGGATAGTCTCCCTAGGATGGCCGTAAGGGCCTCAGACCTATCGGTGGGATGAGTGGGAGCTATCCCCTCTCGGGAGAGGTGGAGGACTCGTGCAATAAGGTCCTTCGAAATGCAAATAGGTGTGTTGGCTACCCTCCCCTGAATATCACCGCCACCCCGTGTGACGGTGCCATAGAATTTTCGGACTAACCCGGGATAGGTAGGAAGGTTAAGAGAACAAAAATACTCTAGGCCCTGAACCCTAAGATGATGCCCTAGAGTGAACGCTTCATGGGAGAGGAAGTCAAAATCGACCTTCCTCCCGGTAGAGACGACCCTCCCGGTGCACGAACGCAAGGAAATCGACCTAAGCAGAGAGGAAACCAGAGGTGGTGACCTCACGGGTTCATTCTGCGCCTTAGACCGTGTCTCGGCATCGCTCGCTGTAAGAGGTCTTTTCCAGCTAGGGACAATGACTTTCTTAGGCATCTTGACCTGCCGTAGGATGAAAAGGCATGAAAAAGAGGGAAATATCGAAGGAGAAAGGGAGAGAGAGGGTGGAAACGATCGGGGGAGACGACTCTAGGGTTTTGGAACAGTGACGGCCGAAAAGAAAGATTTGGAAAAATCATTTTGTTTAGGGTTAAAAGATTGATTTCCGGCCTCGAGTCGACTCCTGTAAAACGCGAGTTGACTCGACCACAAGTTGACTCTCAGAATCATCCGAGTCAACTCCTCTACGAGTCAACTCTCAGAAATATCCGAGTCGACTCGAACTCTGGCACACACCAAAGTCTAAGTTAGAACCATGCCAAAGGAGAGAGAAGTAGTAATCTTTAGATTTTAAAGAATGATCAACCATAACTTAACAATCAAAATCTGTGAATGAGAGGTAAAAATCAAAGAAATGGATCAATTACTCCTAAACCTCTTCTAAGAACACAAAATCGATCTCCACTTAAAGGTTTTGTGAAGATGTCAGCAAATTGATCATCAGTACAAACAAATTCAAGCATCACATCACCATTTAACACATGATCTCTTATGAAGTAATGTCTTATCTCAATATGTTTAGTTCTTGAGTGCTGAATTGGATTTTTAGTTAGATTTATGGCACTTGTATTGTCACAATTTATGAAAATCTTATCTCGTTTAATGACATAATCTTTAAGTTGTTGCTTGATCCATAAAATTTGAGCACAACAACTCCTGGCAGCATCATATTCGGCTTCTTTCGTAGATAGTGCAACCGAGTTTTGTTTCTTACTAAACCATAAGATTAAGTTTTCTCCTAAAAATTGACATGACCCACTGGTGCTTTTTCTATCAAGTTTACAACTAGCAAAGTTAGAATCAGTGTACCCTATTAAGTCTATGCTTGATTCTTTAGAGTACCATAACCCTATATCTTTTGTTCCTATTAGATACTTAAAGATTTTTTTAACTGCAATTAGGTGTGATTCCTTAGGATTAGATTGATATTTAGCACACATGCATACACTAAACATAATATCATGTCTACTTGTTGTAAGATATAATAAAGATCCGATCATACCTCCATATAGATTTTGATCTACTGATTTACCTGATTTATTTTTGTCTAGTTTGCATGATGAGCTCATGGGAGTACCAATTGACTTGTTTCCATTCATATCAAATTTCTTTAGCATTTCCTTGATGTACTTAGCTTGATTGATGAAAATTTATTACTTAGATTGTTTGATTTGAAGTTTGAGGAAGTAGTTCAATTCTTCCATCATGCTCATCTCAAATTCACTCTGCATTAATGCTACGTTTTTTATCTCACTTTTTTTTAAAAACGAGAAATTAAATGTTAAATACCCCAAGTATAGGGTGTAGCAAAGTAATATTTTCGGTGAGTTCGAGATCGAATCCACAGGGATTTGACAGTGAACAAAAACTAAAGGCTAAATAATATTTGGATTGATAAAAATATAACTAAGGTATTAGGATTCAGCCTAGCACTTCATCATAGTTTTCTTAAAATCATCTATTATCTCAGATAGATCTAAGTGAAGACCTAACCAAAAAGTGGAGCAGTGAAAATACTAATTAAAAAATAGATTTAGTTTTATGGGTAGCATTACAGTAATTCTATTTTAAACTACAGGAATTTCTAAGCATCTGTTATACCCGAGGAAAATAACAAATCAAAAAAATATATAAGTTTGAAATAATTTCTATAAATTTACTGCATCATAAATCAAATCAAAAACATTAAAATTCCATTGATGATTAAATGAAATACATGAAGAAAATGCTAGTCTTTTTCCTAGCCTTAGCTAAAAGAGATTTAGCTACTCATATGAGATGGAAGCATTTTTGTTAAAGGGATTAACAAAGAAAAAGAATAAAACATAAACTCTTTCTCCCTTTTTATTTAGAAACAGAGCACTCTGTTTCTTTTCTTTTCCACGCTCCCCATCTCCACCGGATGGCTTCTCTCCTTCGTGGACTCCCAGGGAGATGTAGTGGCCTCC
>JAOXJJ010000757.1:482917-503259 GCA_025769935.1 Phoenix roebelenii
CCACCGGTACGGACCGGTTTCGTACCGGTCCGGGCCGCCACCGGTACGCCGACCGGTACCGGTACGGCGGACCTTGGGTAAGATGCTATTTGATATTTCAGTTATGCTTGAATTTATAGCTTAAGTAAGATTAGGTAGAAGATATTGGAACAATTGTTTCTGTGCATTGTCTTACACAATCATTCTTCATAGTTGCTTGTCTCTAGGTTAACTTTCTTGTTTCCTTGCAGCCGACCTTCGGAAGATCGCACCATACCGTTAAGTATTATAGCTGAACGAACTAGACTTTCCATAGAGGATGTGGAATATCTTCTCATGAAAAGCCTCTCTGTGAGTTTCTGTTATAATTTTGCAAACTCTCTTATAATAAGCAATTCTGTATTTGTCGTTTCTGATTTCAACATAGGTGATTGCGGGCAATTTAGAAGAAAATGAAGTTATTTCTGACTTCTAGGAAACTATTTGTGCAGTTTTTTAATTGATTTTATGTGTGCATTACATCCTTCTAGCCAAGAGAGCTTTAATATTCATTTAGGGAAGTGGGTGTGTTAACACAGAGCAATGAAGATCACCAAACACCTTTTAGTGTTATATAATTAGATGGAAAGAGAGGGAAATTCTTAGCCCAATGGTAAGGTTGCTCTATCATGACTTGTGTATCATGGGTTTGAAACACAGAGACAACCTCTTCGCACATGAGGGCAAGGCTATGTACATCTAACCCACATCTAGCCTTGCAGTGGCAGGAGCCTCCTGCACTTTGATGTCCTTTAGTTAGATGGAAAGAACCAAGCTTATTGTAGTCATTTAACCAGTAGAACAATGATTGACCTTTTTGCATCTTTTTATGTCTTCATTGCATTGGTTAAATGATTAAAAAAATCCAAATATGCCAAGTGAATTGGTCAATTAACTTCCATATTTGAACTCCTAGTATCTGCAATGCATGTTATAAAAAGTAATCCCAATATGCCAGGTGAATCGGCCTATTAACTGCCATATTTGAACTCCAAATATCTCCGGTGCATTTTAGAACTGTACTCATAGCAGCTCGTCAGATGCATTCTGTACGGGTATACAGAATTATAAACAAATCAGACTTTATGATTTAGTTACCTCTCCAAGGGATGCATGTATAAACCATAGAACCTTTTGCGGACTACCACATATTCTGTAAAAGTAAGGTAAAAAAGTCATATGGAACTACCTTTTTTTCCTCCTTTAAGAGCTTTCTTGTTGAAATTTCTCTTCGTTGTTGTTGTGCTTGTAATTCCAAATTGACATCAATACTTGTTGGTTTTCATCAAAGTGGCAGCAATACCTTTTCCTTTGTAAACTGGGAACAAACAAAAACTTGTCATGCATGGTCCCATCAATGCCTACACAGAGTATATTCTATACTTCTCTTCCTAGAGATTGAAGTTTACAATTTATGAACAAGTAAATAGAGGTTCAAGAGTATGTTCTTTGCTAATATTTTAGGTGAATATGGTATGCCAATGCTGTTCTTTGATTTGAATTCTTTTTGAGAGTTGTGGCTTTCCTCTGTGGAATGGTCTATCGATATGCAAGCTTCCTGGGAGAATGAAACAAGACAAGGGATTTGCTTAGTGCGGCAAGGGATTTGCTTGTTGGATGGATGGAGGAAAATTATTTTTTAGAACTCTGCTGTCGCTCTTCCCAATAAAATAGAATTGGAGATTTTCACTATGTTAGAACTGTCACCTTTACCATTTTCAAGAGGTGTGATAAAATGCAGTGGTGGCCTTATCGTAAAAGGTTTGGGGCTTACTACAAAGTTTGTTGGAGTACATCTTTACTTTGACCTTGTTTGTCTACCTTAGAGGAGAGATATCCTTCTGCCATGTAAATTTTTTCATCCTACTTCCTACAAGATTGTTGTTTTTAAGTTTATATGAATATAAGAGGAACTTTGCCTTTTAACAATAAACATGTGGTTGCTATTGCATAGACTAGGGAGAGAAATCCTTTATGTGTAATTTGGGTAGATTTAAGTACTACTGTAATAAAGCCACATAACACAGAATGAAATTTTAACTAGATATGTGAACAAGAGTGATGAATGCCATGATTATTAGAAGTACTAAACTTCATTGGTGTTTAATCTTCATATGGTGGTGTGGAATCCATGTGTTGATATTATTTGCGCCGCTAAAGCAGTAGGGCTACATGCTCGTCAAAATATGCCTGCTCATAACCTGTGCACTACATCCAAACATTTGGGGATCATCATACACATAGTGGCTCGGGGATGTGATTCAAGAAGGGGTTCCATGTCTTGAGCTGTGAATAAGACAATTTTTCATGCGGTCTCACTAAAGAGTTAAAAGGGAAGGTGTTACTTGATAGACCGAAGCAGCAAGCATCTGTGGGAGAGTTGAGCCAGCCTGAAGGTACATTAGCATGGAGAAGTAGTCTATAGGTCGAGAAACGAACATGGTAAACTATTATGAGTAGGCTGAACAAGGATAGTGCAATAGGATTGAGATAGATCAAGTGTGATAATCGGTCTGACAGAGGATCTAGGAACTGGCCATTATGGTAAACATGAGTAGTGGAGGGTAGTTAGCATCAATTGCCATAACTGTCAGAGATGTTGGCTAGACATGAGCTACTATCACTGGAATAGGCAGTTACCGTATCGTTTGTTTTCTAGTATAAATAATAGATTGTAATTGGATACTTTCACTGATCAATGAAATCAATTTATCTTTAAGTTATTTTTACTTTTATCTTTATCTTTAAATTTCTTGCTTTTAGGTTTTCAGTAGGATTTTAAGTTACCAATATGAGTAGCAGTAGAGTACTTTGATTGTAGCCCCGGCTACACTCTTTCCTTCTTTCGTGTGGTAGTGTGATGGTAGTAAAGTTTTTGAAGGTCAAGGCACCTGGGCCTACGCTACTTATCATCATCTTTTCATTACCCCTATTTCGGCTAATTTGACATTGGTGGTATGTTTGAGCATCTGCCCTAACCTAAGCCTTGAGATTTGTCATCCTTCTTTATTAGCTAGCAAACTTTCTGAAAGCCCGTTGCCCGCTCTTGACAATCGAAGAGAGATTTGGACCCAACAAGTTTCTTTGGCACGCCCAGTGAGGCCTTATTGCATAGCTACCATCGTATCACTAAAGTGGAGTATGGATGCTTGCCAGGTGACGACGAACCATCTATCAATCATTTTTCTATTGGAAGTGGCTATGCAACTCAAGTCCTATCTGAAGGAGAGCCGATGTGGTCTATTGGAGGTGTTTTTGCGCCAAGTGGCTGCTGTGCGACAATCGCTTGCAAAACGAAACAGGACAACTCTGAAGCTGATAACAGAACAAGCTGAAAGGCTCATTTCTGTTATTGAGGATCAAAATGATTACTTGCAGCGTGCTTTGATGCATACAATCACTTGCAAGACGAAACATGACAACTTTGAAGCTGATAACAGAACGAGCTGAAAGGTTCGTTTCTGTTATTGAGGATCAAAATGATCGGCTGCAACGTGATTTGACACATATTGTGGTAAGGTCAGTAGACCAAACTTGTGGAAAGAGTATATTGGGTTACCCACATTTACAAAATAGTTTTAGGGTCTTCGACAAATCCGAGTATCTAGTTTCGGCCTGTCAAGAAGGTGAGGCTGAAGGTTATCTGGTGGAGCCCTAGGAGTTCTCAAACTGAGGTAGGAAAGTGGTACTGATGATGTACAAAGGATCATGTCGGACTGAGGAAGGTGTTCATACTTCGGTCAATGAAGTTAATCGCCTCTTCATGGATGGGGGACAAAGTTGTGGCCCTATGGTACTAACCACCTTTACCATGAGGGCTGAAGGAAAACTATGTTGAAGAAAGCCATGATGTCCTGCTTGGATGATGTGGGCATTGAAGCCATATACTGGGGGGCAATATCATTTCAACAGTTTTTGAAGATTTTATATAGAATGGAGCTCAATCATTTAGATGGTTAAGGATTTTCATGTCGACTATGGATAATGTGGATCTCAATGCTACGTAAAGATTCATCAAAAGATCGAGAGAGAGTTAAGTTTGGTTCGAGAGCAGAATAAAATAAAATATGGGACAATATTGAATTGGTTGACGAAAAGATAATTTTCTATTACTAGGTTTTGTCCAAGAGTCGGACACAAATGATAACGTCCAAATGTCCTACTACAAACGTATGGACTCTGCTTTAGAGATCTCTTTCAAAAAATTTTATCCTTCCCACTTATCCTGGAAAGTCTTGAACGTCTGCTCGAAAGTGTCTATTCTAGCAAGGAGATTCGGAAGCTGGGACTTGCATGCTTCTAATTGTTGCCAAGCCTCGTCAAGGTTTGGAATTTTTCCTTGTTGCTGCGCTCCAACTCCACTTGTTCATTCTCTAAAAGTTATAGTTCCTGGCGAGCTTCGTTTACTTGCACTTCAAGGGACACACTCAAGTCTTTCTGGGCGTGAAGTTTATCTTGAACCAATGTATAAGCATCCAGGGCTGGCTTGATTTCTTCTTCTATGGCAATGACGTTAATCTCTAGTGCATCTGTATAGGATGCCAATATGTCTTCTTTGGTCAGGTTTGCTAACAGACGGTGAATGTGAGAAATGTTGGTTAGCTTATCTTGGAGGTCAATAGCTTGGTTCGTTGAAAGATATGCTTGCTGTAAGTTGAGAACGCATTTGAAAACTTGGCCATGTTCTTTGGAGAGACGAATTCATCGATTGGGATAGTGGTGATACGCTGCAATGAATTCTTAGTCATTCTCGCCTTTGTAGCAGTGTCAAGAACGAACGTACAGCCGATATGAGCGTCAGTTGATCAAGCCAGCAATCTAGCTTTGGCACTGGCCAGAGACCGGAAGATGGAGAGGCTGCCAAGACTCTGTAAAAGAGTCCAAGCTAATAAAAAGAGGGATCCCTTAGGAAAAGAAGATAAATAATCTCATGACTGAGGACTCAAAGCCCGAGTAAGGGTACTAGGAGGAGGGAAGCCGGCCATCCGCCTCCTTCCTTTAGATTACTAGGTCTATGAACTGAGTCATCGGCCATGGACGAAATTGGCCCAGACAAAGAACTCCAGTCGAAGAGTTGGAAAGTGGTGCTTTAGGAGATGTAGTTGGAGTCGGAGTGAATAAGGGATCAGACTTTTCGATATGGGGAATCTCGGCCATTTTATCGGTAGCAGGGATTGAAGGATGCCCTAGTGCTTGAGGCTCTTGAGGGCGATCAATGTAGGGAGATTGAGAAGGTTGAGTTAACACAGTCAGATCTTCTCAAGGGTTGGCCTATGGCGAGTCCGCAATATTGGTGGCATCATTAAGTGACTCATCTTTTTGAGTCCTTACTGATGTCCAATTTTATGGTGGACATGGAAGATGTTGCCCCACCTATCTTTGTTGGACATCTTACTCTACCGTTTTGTCAAAGCGGACTTGAAAGAACAAGCTTGGGTTTGTGAACCACCGTCTTTTTCTTTTTCAAGGTGGGGACTTCTGCCTTTGTCGATATTGATCGAATTAGGGGAGTCATCAATAGGGTTGCAAAATTAAAGATCGGTCATGCATGATTGCAATTGTGTATTTAAATAAATCAAATCAACTCGGTCAGAAGAATACAGATATTTTTGCCCTTGACTGGTATTGAAGTCTTGTTCATAGATGATGAAGGGGATTTTTGTCGTTTGGCTTTGAACTAGAAGGAACATCAACTGTTGAGTTGAGAGGTGAGCCGACATCGATATGATCAAAGGTGTTGGTGCTCTCATAATGAATATTGGTCATTGGAGTGTCCTAGCAACCCATAAAATCTTCAATCATGGCAGGTTGAAAGTTAAGAGGGATAAACTAATAGTCTAGGCATAATTTTTCATAAAAGAAGTCTTCTAATGTAATCAGATGTGGCTCAAAAATAAGTGGCTGATCAAAACGTGAAGTATTTAGAGAATGCAAGGGCAGATAAGGGATACCTTGGACTAGATCGAATTGACGAGCAAAGAAATTAGGAGAATAATATTCAACCGAGTACTTATTATTGATCGATTTATCTATTATTGTGCCAACATAAAGATCTCTGGGAACTAGGAAGTCCTTTTAAGGAAGTCCCACAACTTTGATCTCTTTTGGGAACATATCAGTTTGCAGGAATGCTAGCCAGGCAAGTTTTGAAGAATGGAGGAAAGAGAATCGAAGATTTATGCCTTCACAAGAGGGGCCTTCATAGAAGAATTTGAAATACTCCGCGAAAGAAAGTAATGGATCCTCTAGGTGAGCATACCGATGATCGATGGAAATGGTGTCGGCCACATCGGTTACAAACAGACAAATCTCTCGGAAATAAGTGTATAGCTAAATTTGGAACATCAAGAGAGGACCTTTGCATCTCCAACATCCAAAGGTAATCTCCCTAAGGCTCTGGTAAATATAGGCTAAAACATGAGGAGCTAGGGCTATTGGACAGTTTTCGGCAAGGGCTGCAGCCAAACTAAGGTGTACTTTAACTACTTGGACCGACCAAGAGCCTAACAAGTATTTACAGACCCAAACCAGAAAGAAGGTAAGATATTCTTGGTGTGAGGTCAGCTCGGTACGACGATGAAATGTTTGTGTATAGAAATTGGAGTTGGCTGATTTATTTGGAGGCAAGTCGAAATCATCTTTGTGTCCACAGGGGTGTTGGCATTGAATAGTTCACTAGTTGGTCTGAGGTTAAAAAGAATACTCGTCTAGTAGGCTCGAGCTAGTCATGCCATGATTTAAATGGCAAGAGTTGGTCGAAGGAGACTGAAAAATAAGGTGACAAGAAGTTAGGTCGGTTAGCCACAGGAGGAAAACGGAAAAAGGCCAAAATATCCGAAAGACCGTTCTTTTCCAAAATAGATAACATTTGCTAAGAAATACAGTCGAACCACCGGTTTTAGAAGTCACATAGGGTGACAAATTCCTTCTCTACCCAAAGCCCTGTGGGTCAGCTAACCGACGATCTGATGCCAAATTCCCAGCTCGGCATATGCGATGATCGGGAGAATTCTCTTCAACCGGCATTCTCTCCTGACACTGAGAAAGGGTAGCCAGCTATATAGGCTTTCTTTCCGCCGAATGACTCTTTTGGGAAGGTCTCCGCTCGTAACTCCTACTTTACAACCTCCGTGGAGGTTAAGTGGATGGCAATGGGCCATGACCGATGATAGTTGGGGTTCTTTCTGATCAAGGTTTTAAACTCGGGCCTCTAATAAAGAAAATATTCTTTATGGTGGTGAAGAAAGATGGAAGAAAAAGATTTTGGTTCTTGGGATTTAAAAACAGGGCCTAACATGTAAGATTGGAGGGTTCCTGAATCAATACTTAAGGATCTACAAACTGTAGAACCTCGGAATGCTCAAGTTGTTTTTGCCTTTTACGAGCGAGAACATGAAGTGAAGCAGGATCTTGGCTCATCTTGTTTTAGGGTAGGAACAAACATAGGAGCTCGAAGACGAGGCCTAAGAAAACAAGAGTTGTTGAGGGATGATGGTAGAAGATGACTTCTCTAGGGCTTTAAAAAGACCTTGGATTGTACAAAACCATGCCCTAGAAAGATTTTGATCCATCAGGATGCCTCAATAAGTGACCTAATTAGAGAGGGAATGGATACACGAGCAATTCTTGGAAGAAGAGAAGATGTGCTGATTACAGATAAAGCTCAAGGAGGAAAATCCTTAAAAAGCATGGGAATACCAAAAGGTGTATTCATTTCAAATGCTTGAATGATGGCATTAATTTTAGTGGTTGTGGTGTTTGGAACATCTCATCATCATTTTAATCAATGGCCGATGGTACGTGGGGAGCATTATTTGCACCACATCATGACATTCGGGGATCATCATGCGCATGAGGGCTTTGGGTTGTGATCTAAGAAGGGTTTCCATGCCAAATAAGGCAACTTTTCTTGTAGTCTCACAAGACGTTAAAAAGGAAGGTGTCATTTGATAGATTGGAGCAGCAAGCACCGTATGGGTGACCTGAGCCATCCTGAAGGTGGAGAAGTGGTCTATAGGCCGAGAAACTGCTAGGGTAAACTATTATGAGCAAGCCAAACGAGGACATTGCAATAGGATATAGGTCGATCAAGTGTGATAATTGGTCTAACAGATAATATAGGATCTAGCCATTATGGTAAATGGGAGTAGTGGAGGGCAATTGGCATCAGTTGCCAGAATTGTCAAAGGTGGAGGCTAGACATTAGCTAGTATCACTGGAGTGGGCGATTATTATATCATTTGTCTTCTTGTTTAAATAATAGCTTGTAATCAGAACGAGTGATCCTTTCGACAATCAATGAAACCAGATTATCTTTAAGTTATTTTTATTTTATTTTTATTTTCAAATTCCTTGCTTTTTGTTTCCTAGTAGGACTAGTTACCTGTAGGCGCAGTAGTAGAGTACTTTGATTGTAGTCTCAGCTATATCCTATATTTCCTTCTTCCGAATGGGCGGTGTGATAGTAGCAAAAATTCTCGAAAGTCAAGGCACCTTGATCCATGCTACTCATCATTATCATCTTTTCATTATCCCTTTTCCAGCAATTCAACAGCGGTGCATGCCCACATATCTACCCTAAGCTAAGCCATGAGACTTGTCACTCTTCTTCATCAGCTAGCAGGCTTTCTGGCATTCTCGTCTCCTGCTCTTGATGATTGAAGAGAGAGTCAGGACGTAACACCTGCCATGTTTCAGTGCATTAGTTCTCAGTAGAAGTAACAAATATTTCTCTTGCTTCCATGTGTTAATGTGCTCAACCCAAGTATATTTATGTGATGTATTGTTCATGATGAGGTGACTAATTGATTATGATGTGTTCTACCTGAGCATACTTGGCTAGCTGAATAATCACGTCATTTTGATGCCTATGCGGTGTACTGCGGTGTACTGTCATGATGAGGTGACTAATTGATAATGTATCTGTTCTACCTGAGCATGCTTGAGCAGTTGAACAAGCATGTTATTTGGATACATGAAGCCAATGATTATTTGAGATTAATGAAAATGATTATTAATGTGCTTGTTCAATGATTATTAGCGTTGAATGAACCCGATGATTATTTACATGCTTGATCTGAAGGTAGATGTAGCTTTTGAGGACAACACATTCCTATTGGATCTGTAAAGGTACCATGTAATTGGATTTATTGTATTGATAAATCTATTTCATTACATTCTTGATGCTCTTATAATTACATGTAGTTTGGCCTGTTCATCTAAAAGGTGCCATATTAAAACACAACATGCTGTTATATGTCTGACATTAACACAAGTTTATTTAATTCTCGCATTTTTTGTCCTTATTAAACTGTCTGTATTGTTTTTTTCGCTACGTACTGCCCATCACTATAATGTTAATGATGAGAAATTTCTGTGCAGGTTCATCTTATTGAAGGCATTATTGATCAGGTTGAGGGGACGGTCCATGTCTCATGGGTACAGCCTAGGGTTTTGGGGATACCACAGATTAAATCCCTGCGAGACCGTCTAGATAATTGGCTGGGCAAGGTGCATACTGCTTTGTTGTCAGTTGAAGCAGAGACACCCGACCTGGTGGCTTCATGATGTGCGTTTCATAGTCCTCTAAACAATCTGTTATGCAGAAGGAGACCAAAACAAACGAATGTTGCTGCGGCTCCTTGCTCTGGAGCCGTGTCTCTTTTTAGCCTTCCTACCTTAAAATTTTTGAGAGGGACAGCAGTTTTATGCTCACTGAGGTGTCCGTATTTGGTCTGTATTTTTCAATTCCTAGGAAGTGCTAAAACATAAGATACATGCTTGCAAAACAGTGAGCAGGGCACAGAAAACGGCAGCCTGGTGAATGTTTCTTTTGTTTTTGAGTTCAGGTCATTGCACATTGGTATGAAAGAAGCGTGCATGCTTTGAGGACGATGCGAGAAAAATGCTGCTCATTTTTTTCTGACAGGCATCACCATCATTATCACTAGCAACATTATCATATTTATCAATGTGCTGTAATTTTTTGAATTTATTTTTGGAACAATAATATACATTTTTATATACTTTTAAAGTCGCATGGAGACTAAGAATTAGATGAGGTTGGTGCAACGCTGATTCAATTTGTTGGCATTGGCACCCTCATATTTTATTCATCAGGGCTTGAGAACTTCACATGGCATTCCACCTTATAATTATACGGCTTGAAGCTTTGAGGCGGCCAAAAAGTGTGAATTATGAGCAGATGAGAACCTTCTGAATACTGAGCGGTCATGTAATTCTTATTCTATTAGGAGATGTTTGATGGACGGCAAAGATGGAATGCCTTAAGACCCTTAGGGTACTCATAAACAGTAAGCTACCAAAAGGTAGGTTTGTCGCTGAGGATGTTGTTAAGATTGGCCACCTAAAGGAGATGAGACTCCTGGGCTTAGAGATGGATCCAGAGACCTAGATTGACACAATATTATAGGTGTTACCAGAATCCTAAAATGAATTGATTTTGAATGAGAAGCCTCTACCTTCACCAAGCTGCTCCAACAGCATCAGGTAGCAGAACTCATTAGTGTCGATGTACTGGAAGGGCATCATGCATAGGCACCATGAGCTGTAAGGAAATTGAGGTCAAAGGATGGCAACAAGAATAAGAGAGGAGCTTCCCAAAAGATTTGAGTAGGGGCAGCAACAGCAAGTGTAACAGCCTCCAAAGCAGGAACTAGGTCTAGGACTAGGTCAAGCAGGATACCAAAAACGAAAGTCCAGAAAAAAAGCTCGAAGGACTTCCATTGTGGCAATCTAGGCCCCTGGAAAAGGCACCGCCATGGTCACACAACAATGTCGAGGTTGGACCAAGTTTGGGCTATGGATCAATATGGATCCCTGATTTGTCCTTTTACAGGGATGGCTTCGAATCCTGGGCAATGCTGAATAAGATGGGATCTTCTGGTTGGAGCAAAGGCAATATAGATAATCTGTAGTTAGAGTCACATCAGAGCAGACGTATGTTTAATCTGTAGATATACTTACAGACATTGTTTAGAATTTTTATATTCTACACATTTGTTCTGTGAATGATCAATAGTAGTTTAATCAATTTTCTTTAGTTATGATGATTATTCTATTATGGATGATGTGACATGTTCAACCTGGATTATGACTCTTTTATGAGTTAAGTCTTGTATATATGCTTCTGGTTAATACACTTTAATTAATATGTTAGTGGGAGATTCCCTGCTTTACAAGTTCATGGAAGGTAAGGGAGATGACCGAGTACTCTTCTATATCTTTAGATATGTTCTCCTAGTTTGTGGAAAAAATAATCATATGATGGTGAACTCCCATGTTATTCCATCTTTACAAATGATGCTTTTATAACTATCAACTGATATTTCCAGCTATGGGTTGATATTGTTGAACCATATTGGGTAAATTTAGCTCACAAGAAGATCTAGGAGGAAAGTTGAACTTCTTTATGCAAGGATGATCCACATATCAAGTGAGAGTTGCTATCCTTCAGAGTTCAGTTCTAATATTTTTCAGAGAATAACTAGCCCAAGAGTGCATCAAAGCATGGGAGATTAAGAATTTGCCCTTTCCGTCATTGGTTTTTTTGGATACTTGTAAATAAAATATTTATTCGCCAGATAACTCTTGCATAACTATAAGGTTTTTTTGCTACTTTCATATCCCATAAGATAATTGCTTACATTAGGTTATAGTATTTGGCGAGATAGTTTATGCTACAAGAGATTATCATGAACTTGAAGGTCAAAAGAACGTGAGTACGCACCCATTATAGCCATAAGTATTAAATACCCAAATTGTTTTAAGCGCAAATATAAGATTGTTGGAAGTGGGTATGCTCTAAAAGTTATTTGCATATTTAACATTAAGAATAGTTGAGAAATCATGATTATGTCATATCTACATAGTCATATACAATATAAGTTGTCATATATTAGCCATAGAGCTAAAAAAGAGTGCATGAGTACTATGGGAGTTTATCCAGATGGATGGAGTGTTATCCAAAGGTAGGATTGAATAGACCTATATACTCAAAACTTTCTCATGGTTATTGAGAAGGTTGACATCGAACCTATAAGACTACCAAAGCGGACAGTGATGGCATAGAGTTCCTTCTTCATTGAGGTCCAACCTTGCACTGACACTCAGAGTTGCCATCATATTGAGTGTTCTATACTAGCAATCCACTACACAAATCAATATCAAGAGTAGAGTTGCGGACTAGATACACGAGCTTGCAAATAGTCTCTTGATGTGAAAGGACAGGATACCTTGCTATACTCTGAGACTATTAAATCTGCGGCCAAATCTATGTTTGACCATGACTCCCTTGATTTTATCCTTAATAGGGAGTATAATGGTTTACTGGATTTGGATACAAGCAAGAATTAGACTATCCAAAATAGAAATGACCATAATGACATAGTGTCAATGTTAGAAAGGGTGTAATCGAGCTGAGCCAAGCCAAGTAGCTAGATGCTTTAGCTTGACTCTATTCAAAATAATCAGGCTTGAAAGTCAACTCGAATTAATTGAGCTTTAATATCCAAGCTCGAAATCAACACGATCAGAAAAAAAAAAATCAAGCCAAATGGAGCTCAAGTTTGAGCTCGAATGTGAGCTTTGTTCATAATTAAAAGATATGGTTAAAGTAAAAAATAATATAATATTATGTTTTAAAATATTAAATTAATAATATATAAATAAATTATAAGATTATTAAATATACATATAATTGATTGGCTTCATAAGCCTTAAAGCCAAATATTTTGCTATTCGAACTTGACTCAAAAAATCATTCAAGCTACTCGAGCTCAACTCGAGTTTATTAATAGTTGAATTGAATCAAACTTGGATCCAAGTTAAGCTCGAGCAACTCCCAAGCTGCTTAGCTCTTTTGAACTTCTAAATAGAACAAAATATAGTTTGGCATGATAGGCCCAGAAAGTCAATAACTTGAGAAAAATTAAAAATTATTAATTTAAAATTACTATTATTATTTAATTATTGTTGAAATGAATTTATATGAATAACTTTTATAAAAGAATATCTGACATGATCCAAAATTCTAATGGGCTATGAACTGTATGGATAAAGGCCTCACAGTGCTAAACTTAATAGTCATACAAGGATATTAGAATGAAGGGTGATTGAACTATAGAACATAGCTTGTACATGAATAGGAACATAGCTTGTATTAGATCCGAGTATGGTAGCCAACTGGAGTAGTCAGCTGCCACCCCTGTCAAATTATAGCATCTTAAATGGGGTGCAACTAAAAGTTGAGGGGGTGGTCATAAGGCAATCACCCCTACCTTCTAGGGCATCCCCAGAGATAGGGGTAGCAAAATATGACCCGACCCGCCAATCCGATCCGTGTTCGATCCGCTATGAACAGGTTTGGGTTTGGCCTAAACATGTTCGGATCGTAAACAGGTCGACCTGTTTAACCTGTTTATTAATTGGGTCGGATACGGATTTTAGATGTCGGACCCGTTTAAACCGTTTAACCCGTTTAAATGTTAGGCAGATCTAAACAGGTTAAACGGGTTAAACAGGTTAAATAAATCTAAACAGGTTAAACGGATCTAAACAGGTTAAACGGGTCTAAACAGGTCGGGTTGGGCAGGTTAAACGGGTTGTGTTGAGCAGGTTAAACATGTCTAAACAGGTTAAACGGGTCGACTTGGGCAAACAGGTTAAACAGGTCGGGTCGGATTAGGCAAACATGTTACCTATTTATTAAACAGGTTAAACAGGTCGGGTCGGATTACCTGTTTATTAAACATGACAGGTTCAGCTTGTAATTTATGTCATGTTTAATAAACAGGTCGGGTTCAGGTTTATGATTTTCTGATCCGACCTGCATGTGACCCGACCTGTTTATGATCCGACCCGATCCGATTGCCACCTCTACCCAGGAGCACATAATTTGCACCCTTCTAGGAAGGAAATGACTTCGAAAAAGGTTAAAGAGGGAGAGTGTAGTTTCATCTTCCGGGATGATGCACTAATGGCATTGGGTGGTGGATAGGTCGCAGGATCATATTGAGTCAGTATGGTAATTCAAAGGACCCAATTAAAAAGCCAGGGAGGTCAAAGTGCAAATCATTCAAAGTAGAGGGCTGTAGCTGTAACTTTCAAAAACCAAAAAAGGAAATTGAAAAGACTGGACATTAATTGGCTCTTCGAAATTTATTTTTATCAACCCTGCGACACTGCAACAAGTCCATCTCAAATGACTCAAGGGTATAATGCAAATGAGTCTGCCAGCCCTAAAACCTTGCAACCTTAATTTTTCTCCAAGAAAATTCATAACATTAAAATCGTTGCATTAGATTTGCTTCAAAAGTCCGAACACGATAAATGCCAAATAAATGTAATGTTGCAGATTCCTTGTTTGTATGTAATCTAGTTTAATTCTAGATATAAGTTTCTTTTCTATTTCTTGTAAAGCTGAATATATGGATTGAATCATATATCAATATTATATTCATTTTTCATTCACGAATCTAAATGTGGATGAGATATTAATTAGATACTAAAATTTATATTTATATTTATTTTAAACAGACGCATACAAGTTGAGTATTAATATTACAGATTAATCATATAGTTAAATTTTATGAACCACCAAATCAAGGGCATCACTATAAAGAAGGAAGGTAAATTAAGGACATTAAAATTATCACCGATATTTTTTTAAAGTTGACAAGAGCTATGTAAAAATAAAAAAGATTATAAACGAAACCAGATACATACCGAATAATTCCTTATTTATATTCATTTTTTTTATCGATATGAAGATGGATATAGATATTAGTCGAATGCTCAAATTTGTATTCATATTCAATAAATTCAAATGCCAAAATAGAATAGATGTTGTTTGATCCATTGTCACCTAATTCCATGTTAGGAAACATGCAGCTTAACAAGAATGCCATATTTATTGAACACGAAGATTGGCATACAGGAGCATAAGGTCACTAAACACATCATTAGACACCTTGGACTTTTAATCAAATAATACACGAAATAAAGCAAAGAAGCTGTAGGACTTCTATAATACACATTTATTAGGAATGTCTACATGAGAGAATCAACCCACATCGGAATCCCTAGTTATAGGAGTTCCGTGTATATTATTCCTGCCTGATGAATGGTGAGGAGCTCAGTTCGGTGGTGCTGTAAAATGAGTCCTCTGGATAGTAGTTTTCATCCTTCTCATCCTCCCACTTAAGCACCTCCCTTATGTACTTAAAGGCTTCATCCACCGATGGACGGTCCCGAGCCCGTGCTTGCCACACGAATAGTTTTCGCTTGGTGAGGGAATAATATAGGTCCTTGAACTTCATAGCAATATAGTAGTAAGCCTGGTGAGCCAATGACTGCTGGTTGTGGTGAGTCCTCACAGGGCAGAAGTCGTTGAACCACTCGCACGCAGATAGTGGCACACGATTTATCTTCTCCTCGAAGAGGTCATACTTGTTGAGCACAAGAACAAACAGGGTGTCGTTGAAGCATGGTTGCCTGTTGCAAACTCCAGAGAATCAACTTTACAGGCAAGTTTATAATTCAGAACCTCTAAATTATATGTAAGGTACTAAACACAACATTCAATGAATGACTTATGGAAAAACTCAGTGTTCACTAAATCTAATTAAATAAAATCTGTAGAAAAATTTTATTACCGCCACCAAAGGTAGAATTCCCACTTTTATCAATAGAAACTCATACTTCATTAATAAATAAATCAAATAAAGATACAACATAAAATGAATCTAGTAGTATTATATGAACTATTTAGAGAGTTAAAAAAAATTACCTGACCATGGCCTCGAAGAGCTCCTTGCTTTGCATCACCTTATTCTGGAGGGGCTTATTGTTGCCACCGACAGGGGCCCCCAACTGGCCGTAATCGCTGAGAGCCAAACAGAATATTACTACACGAACATCCTCAAACATTTCCACCCACTTGCAGCCCTCATTCATCCCCTTGGCACTAACCCTAATCAACTGGTATCTGGAGGCAATAATAATCAGAAAAGAAAGATGAGAACTAAATATGAGAGAGAAAGGGGAACAGACATAAGGAAGACCTGAGATTATACAAACAACAAGATTTAATGAGGTTTGATGCATTAAGTGTGCATGAATAATAAACATTCTATCCAAGCCAGGCTTCTGCCTGTATACCTTTGTCATATACGAAAAACCATAAACAGTCTGCAGATTTAAGTAGTAAACAGTCTGCAGATTTAAGTAGGCCATTTGACTGGATACTAAGTTAGCATAATAATAATTCTTTCTTTTTTCCTAGAAATGCACAATGATCATTCTTTAATAGTAATGCAAAGTAAATAGGAGTGATAATATCTGGATTCCATTTTTTATTTTTAGCCTCTTTATTTGCATGGAGAAAAAATTCAAACTTGATGGACATTTTGAAAGCTTGCAATAACATCAGAAGTAAACCTAAATAGGTGGGTTAACACAGAGTCAGGAAGTCATCTCCATTAGTTGGGACAGTGCTCGATGGTTGTGTGCAGATGAAGAACTACAAATCTCCGAAATTATCATGACTTTGTAAATGATAGCTTGCAAAAGTGATCTTGGAACTTCGACAAAGTGTAGCAACTACATTTACTGCATATTTTCTTCTAATTGCTATATCTATCCAGGAATTATCCTTCAGAGTCAAATTTTCTTGAACTAGTTTTGGAAGTTTTATTATAAAAATCAAGATATATAATCGAAGGGGATGAAACTTCGAACAGTTAGGTTGTATAACGTATCTTCTGACAATTGTTTTCAAGAAATCAAATAGAAACAATAATAATATAACAATTTGTTGGATGCCAAGTTGCTCATCCATCTGAAAAAAATGTTAATTAATGGTAATAGTTTATTAATTCATAAAGGGCTTAAGATACATATAGAAGTTAGGGAAAAAAACACACATCTATTTGGAAAATACATATAAGTGCAATTCATGAGACCGAATTTAACCAATCAATTGATAACATAAGATTTGCAAATTTTCAAGGGAAAAGAAGAGAAAAGAAATGATTGTAAACAAATATTTGTAGTATTATCTATCACCTGTAACAACTACTACAAAAGGTTGATGTGTATCTCATATTGAGCTAATCAGTGTAAAGAAAACCATTTTGACATTGTAAATTTACAGAAAGAGGTATGCAAATTTATCATGCCACATTGAGCTCCTTAAACAAGCTTTTTTTCTTTAATTTTTTAAAGACCAGCATGGGCCCTAACTCCATCTGCTATCCATACCCACCCTTCTTAGGCCAAATCCCACGCCCCCAGGTAGACCATGGTAGAGCCCATGAAACCAACGTTTTGCTAATCAGGGGTTGAAGTGAGGGTCGATGACACTTGGAATCAAACCTATGTCCTCTAGTGCAAGGGACAAGAGGTAATATTGTCCGAGCAGGTGCTCGGTACTACTTCAATAAGTTCATAGAATGCACATGAGAACAATATTACAGATTTTTATGCTATTGATTTAGCTGATTGTAGCAAATATTTTAAATTGACAAGGCAATTTAGTTAAGGGTTACCAAGAAATCAAAAATATGAAATATAAGAAATATGAACTTAGGGTCATACCATTCAAGTCCTAAGGCAGCCACTTTGTGCAAAAAATGCCAAAGGTTAGGCCTATCCCCATTCCACCCCTTCCAGGACCTCAGATTGCTAGGACCATAACTAGGCAAGGTTGATAATTGTACTGCAAATATTTATTTTAACAAGAGCATTCATAATTCAGTCATTTGTTTTAAAAGTTTGGAATAAATGAAGTTAATCATCATGTTTACATTGTCAAGATTTTGATTCAAACATTTATTAAAAAAGGACAGCCCAATGCACGAGGCTCCCGTCTTTGCATAATATAAAGAGGGTTAGATGAATGCAGCTTTATTCCTGCGTGTGGAGAGGTTGTTTTTGTATTTCAAACCCGCTTTACTCTTGTGTGTGGAGAGGTTGTTTCTGTATTTCAAACCCATAACCCATAGATCACAATGGAGCAACCTTACCTTTGCGCCAAGGTTCATCCTATTTGGTTCTAAATTTAATAGAAAATCCTAGCATGCACAAAGTTAAATAACTTCTAGATAAAAATTCTCTTAGCTTTAAGGCCAAGAATCCATGAGTATAATTTTGTTATCATGATGTGCTGCTAAATGATTAGTTAGCATCCTAGGATCAAAAAATGGACCTTTTAGATAATTTTTATCTATTTTTCTTCAAGAACATTGAATCATCGTGGTACTTAGTGAGAGGATTTCCTTAAGTTCAATGCAGTTTATCCCTAATGAGCTATGATCCTTTATGTTTTACATTGGGATAAACTTTTATTGAGATTGACCGGAACTTTTCCGTTATTTTCTTTTCCTTGAAATTCTTTTCTTTAGCTCTTAGGTAACATCATAACCTCTGTGTAATACTTCTGAGCAACTTTTGCTAGTGACAACTAGACATTGTCGAAGTCAAATGCTGCTTTATAGAGCAATAAAGAATGAAATGACAATTAAAATTGTCCTCTTTATTTGAGCTAGTTAGTTGTAAAAAACATGAATTAAAACCAATGATAAGAAGAAAATTACTTTGTAAGTGATTGAGAGTGAGCATCAGAATTGTCATTGTATGGTTCTGACATTGGGCTACGGTCCTCCAATGAGAATTCAATGAAGGCCAACCCATTCCCTTGGGTTACTCCTTCTGCACATAATATATCCTTTTCTGAAGGCTCATATTCGTTGCTTGACACCTCGATTGCCTGCAAGAAAAAAGGTTTTCCATCAAAAATCTGAGTCCTTGAACGATGTATAGAAAATTTAGAAGAAGTGCAATAGATTCTCTAACTCAATTTTTAATCGGCATCGCCTTTTTGTGGGGTAGTAACAGAATGATGGGGACTCTAATAGAATCACAAGTGAAGGATTAACATAAAGTATTTAAAACTTCGCAAATCAACCTCACCTATCTATTCTCGAAAACCTCTCATCTTTTTTGGAATTCTTCCCTATTTGAGAAATCAGAAAAATCTAATGTCCAAAGAATTTGTTTTTTTAAGGGATGGAGTTTGGTGTCCGGAAAAGGAAAGCCATACGGAAATGTGGATCATGCGAATACATGTCTGCGAGAGGCATTTACAATATTTTACAGGAACATCCCTTTTGTCTTCACCAGTTGCATTGGTAGTACTTGTCAATTCATAGTTATAGTTGATGATAACAACTCAACTCAACCAAGCCTTAATCCCAAACAAGTTGAGGTTGACTACATGAATCCTCTTCTTCCATTTCGCTCTATTTAGGACCACACGTTCTAAAAGAAGTAGAAATATCGAGTCTTTCCTTACTATTTAATCCCATATGAACTTCGGCCCACCTCTACCCCTCTTTCCTTTCATATGCATCAAATACTCCTTCATACTAGTGCATCCCTCGACCTACATTGTCCGTGTTCAAACCATCTAAGTCGTCATTTTCTCAATTTATCTTCAACTGACGTTAGCTTTATCTTTTTAGGAATGACTTCATTTTCTTATTCTATCTTTTCCTATATTACCACATATCTATCTCAACATTCTCATTTCGATCATACTTATCTTGCATGCATGTTGTTTTCTAACTGCCCAACATTCTATACTATAATGCATAGCCAGTCATATTGCTATCCTATAAATTTTTTTCCTCAACTTGATAGGTATTCTATCACATAATATCCTAGTTTCACTTCTCCATTTTATCCAACCTGTTTTAATTCTATAGATAACATCCTCTCCAATCTTCCCTTATGAATAATCGATCCTAAATCCCAAAACAATCACTCAAAACTATATGATCCTCAATTTTCACTCCACCTTCATCTCTATTTCTAATTCTCCTAAAACTATAATCTATGTATTCCGTTTTGGTCCTACATAACCTAAAAATGTTGAAATCTAATCCATTTCTCCACAATTCCAACTTATGATTAACCCTTGCTCCTCTCGACCTTAGTATCATCTACTAAGACTATATCATTCATAAATAGCATGCACGAAGGCATGGTATGCCGAACCGGCCTGTACTGGCCGGTACGGGCCGATACAAACCGGTTCGGCCAGCTACCGGTACGCTGGAGCCGTGAAAACCGGTACAGACCGGTTCCGTGCCAGAGACGAAGAAGACAAAGAGAAAAAGAGAGAGCGCAGGGAAGAAAGGGAGGAAGACCACCTTCGGCCGCCATTAGAGAGCCGCGGAGGGGCGTCGGGAGCCGGTGGGGGGCGGCGGAGCCCGGTGGGGGGCGGAGGAACCCGCGGGGGCGCT
>JAOXJJ010000757.1:503359-520883 GCA_025769935.1 Phoenix roebelenii
GGCGGCGGAGCCCGGTGGGGGGCGGAGGAACCCGCGGGGGCGCTGCGGAAGCCGAGGCCGCGACCGCGTCCACTGTTTCGAAAGAAACAGGGGACGCGGCCGTGGTTTTAAATTTGGAGATTTTAAGTGAAGTCACCGCATCCACTGTTTCGAAAGAAACAGGGGACGCGGCCGTGGTTTTAAATTTGGAGATTTTAAGTGAAGTCGGCAAATCGGTTTGCCGACTTCACTTAAAATCTCTAAATTTAAAACCGCAGCCGTGTCCCCTGTTTCTTTCGAAACAGTGGACGCGGCCGCGGTCTCGGCCTCCGCAGTTCCCCCGCGGGATCCTCCGCCCCCCACCGGCCTCCGACACCCCTCTGTGGCTCTCCGATGGCGGCCGAAAGTGGTCTCCCTCCCTCTCTTCCCCGCAATCTCTCTGGTTCTCTTCTTCTTCCCCGGCTCCGGTGGGGAAGAGCTTTCCAATTCGTACCGCCCGATTTCAGTACGAACCGAAACCGTACCAGTCCGATAGGCAACCGGTACGCCTACCGGATCCGATACGGCGGACTTTGCACCAAGGAATATCATCCTGAATATGGCTACTAAGCTCTTCTATAACTAGTGCAAGCAGGTATGAACTTAGAGCAGATTCTTGTGTTATGATTGAAAACTTAGTATTAGCACCACTAGTTCTCAAGCTAGTACCTGCTCCATTGTACATATACACATTAAAATATCTAATGGACATTATTTTCCTTTTGCCCACCATAAGACTCCTTTCTTTTTCACCCACCATGAGACTTCTCCAAGAACTCCACCATATGCTTTTTCTAAATCAATAAAAATCATATGAAAATCTTATATCTTTTCTCTATATTTTTTTATTAACCTCTGAAGGAAAAATAGCTTTCATAGTCGACCATTCTAATATAAAATAAAATTGGTTCTTTGATTTTTTTTTTATCACATCGCAATCTGTGCTCAGTTACACTGTCCCAAAGTTTCATAGTATGACTCATGAGTTTAATACCATAATAGTTAGAAAATTTTAAATATTACCTTTGCTTATAAATCAATGCTATAGTGCTCTTTCTCTATTTATCAGGCTTCTAGGTCTTTAAAGTCTTATTAGATAAATTAGTCAACCAAGTTACTCCCAAGTCACCTAAACACTTCCAGATGATGAGAGGGATTCCACCAGTTCCAACCACTTTTCTTTTTTTCTTTTTTTTGGACTTTTTTATCCTAGATACTCTAATTCGACATGTATACTTAACATTTTTATTCTTAGTAGAACTAGCACGTCATCCTAAATCTTTTAGAAGAATTCCACTGAATAGCTTATCGAAATAACTTCTTCATCTTTCTTTGATCTTGCCCTTCTTGTTCAAAGCTTTTTGATTTTCATCTTTGATGTATTTGATCCGAGTCAAGTCTTTAGTTTTCCTTTCTCTTGGTCTTACAATCTTATATATATCTTTCTTCCATCCTTGGTTTCTAACATGCAATATAGCTCTTCATACACTTTGAATATAGTCTCTCATACCACCATCTTAACCTCCTTCTTAGCCACCTTTTTAGCTCTCATATGCTTCTCTATTCCTACATTTAGGTAGTCATCTATAGCACTCTCTTTTAGCCTTAACCTTCAAGTGAACTTTCTTATTCTACTACCAAGTTTTCTTACTGGATGACCTTTTTCTTTTGATTTTGCAGCCACCTTTTTAATAATGTTAGCCATCTCTTCCCAAACGGTATTGATTTTCCACATGGGCACCTTAAGCAACCTACAAATCTCCTCCAACTTATTGATCATAATCACTGTAGAAAGGACATTAGAACATTTTTCACTGCATGCCTAAGCATCCAAATAGAGACGATAGATCAGATCATTAGAAAAAACAAATTAGGATAATTTTGAAGCATTTCATTATTTATCAGGGAAAATTCTTATAATCTAAAATACCTGATCAATTAAAAACACAGATACTGTTATTGAGCAAATGCCCATAGCAAGCTACCATTCTTTATATTAATCCTGTCAATCTTCCCTCTTATAGACACGACCCTCTGTACCTCTCCACCCATGTGCATACAAAAGATGATTGTTGTAACATTGCCCTCTACCACCTAACCCTTGACTCCACCATCTGATTCAACTTAATTGATGGTAATGCAACCCATCTACCATGTAGATTAATGCCCTTACTTCCTTATTCATGCACCCCTAACAAGCATTTACCCTGATGTCAAGAAGTCAATCTAGAGGAAGGATAAAATATGGTTAAACGACTGTTTCTGGAAAGACAGGAGAAAGGAATGGGTGAAGAGTGGCAGATAATAAAAGCATTTAACTAAAGCTTAGCTTTCTTGCCAATATATTAAATATCATAATTTTTTATTGGTGCAACCAACAATTAGAGAGTCATATTAGGAAATTTGGAAACCAATAGTATTTTATAAGGATAAAATAAATGTTTTTAGAACCTTATCATTGTTGCTAAATGATCATTCTTTCGATTGACTGGCTTATTAGGATATTCAAGAAGTAAAGAAAGTGAGGTGCCAAGGAATACATGGAACATGTGATAAACATGGCTACAATGATCATAAGATTGCCAAAACTGCCGCTATTAATAGTAAATCACTTGAAAAAGAGGATCATTGTTCAAAAATAACCACCCTTACAAACATGATGAAGTAGATAAGTAATATGAATGCAGAAATGAAAAGCTTATTTGATAAGTTTATCAAATCTCCAAGATTGATGTTAATATTGCCAATAATGTCCAGATCACATTACAATGACAGCAAGCACTTGCTCTGAAGTTCTCCTAGATGATAACTCCCAGTACAAGCCAAGTTTGTCAGACAACCTTGGACCTATATACCATATGTTATCCTGTAGTACTGCAGCTACTTTTGAGAATGAGACATACAAAATTGTGTGCTTCAGACTTTGCTTTATACCACAACACTCAATGATAGGTTTGAAAATGTCATATCAAATTACTTGGAAAAAGTATAAGATTTGAAGGACAATTAAGGGATACCCTGCTTAGGAAGTACTCAGCAACCTCTGGAAGAAAATGAAGCTCATTTCTTCTCTTATATGTCTCCTGGATGGCAGGATCCTTCCACATCTCATAGACCAATGGAGCATACTCGCGTGTTGCAGCAGGGAAAAAAGCATCTAAATCTCCCATTGCTATGATGTCTAAAAGCCAATTAGAGAACTGCTTTAACCTTCCATTGATGGAGTAAACACAATGAGTTATCCCACTTGCATCGCCATCATTTTCACCTGATACTCCAACCAAAACATTTGTCAAATGCATTCACCATCATTTTCACCTTATACAATGCAGTACTATAGTGAAAAGGGACAAGATATAGTCCAAAAAACAAGAAATTTTGATATAAATATAACAAGGTGTGCAATACAATCAACATGCTTGTTTGGTTATTCTGAATTCTAAAGAAATTTGAAAAAAAACCTAACTCTATATTTATATAAAGACAAGTATTATTTGTCAGTGAAAGCTTTAGGTCCATTTATGTAGGATGTCTCTAGATAAAAGTAAACAATATTTATATGATGGTCTTAGCCAAAAAATCTTATCCCATTAAAACAAGGTCAGGTATGCGGATCGACGTATACCTCATCGAACTCAGAAAAACATTTTATGACCAGATCTTGAGCTAGCAGCAGTCATTTGGTTTGGCATCAATTTCCTAGCTGAAGCAAGTTTTGGTAAGAGAAGGCCTGTCATAAATCCTAGAAGATCAACTGTTAAGCATGGTTGCCTAACTTATTGGTTATTGATTTCAAGCTCATGAAATAGGTAACATGGTATAATATTTTTCCAAAGATCACCTACCAATGTTGGCAAGCTATATGTAACCAATCACGATGCTAATAACTTCATGTGCATGTAACTCATACATCTAGATATAAGATGGTTAGTATATCGTGTGATTGAGTCAGATGCTCAAACAGGCATCTCGTTAAGCCAAGCAAATCAGCTCTGTTGACCAGTAATCATGATAAAATGGCATAAAAACAATAAAAGTATGTGTTTGCCCCGTGAATCCTTTTTGAGCCTGAATTTTCTCTTGTTCCCTTAATCTTAATAAAAGATTTATATCAGGTTCTCGCTATAATTAGTGTACCTTGCAGCAAAACATCAATGGGAATTGCATGCATATGTAATATTTTAAAAAATACATACTTATTTGTCATAATTCTCTTAGTATAGTTCATAGGAATATAGAGAATCATATGCTTACTAACAGACAATTTCAGGTGCCACAAAGAAAACGACCTTACTAAGGCAGCCACTAAAGCAAGCCTGTCAAAGCATCATTATGGGAAAATATGCAGCATGATCATATTTAGATTACTAAGAACCAGAAAAGCAGGAATTTACCTTTTGTTGGACATTCATCAAATGAGCCTGTTGCTTTCAACTTAGACAAAGCCTCTTCCTCAAAACGTTCTCGTCCTTCAAGCAAAATGCTCAAATATTTGTACATATTACTCTGTATCATCAGTTTAATACTGTCTAGTTCTTCTTGAGTAAACTTATTTCCATACAAGAATTTGGCCTGTAAAGCCCCAAGCCAATATATGAATACAGGAATCCAACTTAAATAGATGCCAAAAAATTAGTAAGATTACAACTAAATTCTGAAAATAGTAAGTATGATGCAAACAGAATACATCTGAAATAACAAGAAGTAATATAATGGAGTGATGGAATACAAGTAAGCTATGAGTGATTTATTACATCTAGTTGACAATGAGCAAACACAGCCCTCAAAAGGAATGTAAAGACAAAATAAATAAATATGCCATTTATAAAATAGTTGCTAGAAACAAATGCACAATCAACAGTGTTTCAAGAATTACAAACAACATAAAAAACTGCATAATTTTCAGTATGCTCTGCTGCAGATGTTTCTCAGGGCATGTTTGGCCAAGGGGAGTTGGGCTCTGGAATGGGAATGGTAATGACTCTCATTCTAGTTGTTTGGCTGGGGGAGTCACATTCTCATTCCGATTTCATAAAAAACGGAAAACGGGAATATGCCCCAATCCCAAAATCTAATCTGAACTCTCTCCAAAATCTCATTCTGATTCCGATTCCGATTCCAATCACAAACCAAAAGCGTTGGGAAATGTGGCCATTCCGATTTTGGTTGCGAACCAAATGCACCCTCAATGTAATCAATGAAAAGTATGTATGAGTTAAAGTATCGTATTGTAAATGATAAAGACTCCCTAACATGCACCTTATAACTATACTCACCATGCAAATACTTGGAGACCAGATAACTTAGTGCATAGCCGTTCAAAATGGGCATGCTCTGGGGATACCAGCCATGGAACTTGTACTGAAAATGGAATGGATCTTTTATGGGCAGTACATTCTGTTCATGAGCCAGTCATACAATTGGCATATTACTTATTGAAATGTTCAACTGATGTCTTGCATCACTTAGATATCACTACAATTGTAGAAATGCAATGCTAATATGATGTAAAATCCACCAAGGATTAAGTTGAAACTAATAAAAAAGCATCATTTGGTGCAGAAGAGGCAGACCGCGAAAAGAAAGAGAAAAGCCTGAATGATGTCTTGAACAAAATGTATCTGATATCTCTTGTTTTGAGAGGAGTATGCAGGAAAAATGCTGTGTGAATAAGTCTTAGTGGTGGTGGTGGTGGTAGAAGAAGAATAACATAGAATTGGACTCCTAGTAGTAGTCACATATTAAATCTGCATAGAATTAATCTAATTCAAACTCCATATGGGGTTCACAAGGATTGAGCTCTCCTTAAAAGTGAAATCAGGAAGAACTTTGTTGGGCCTTTTATAACGTTGCATAGAAGAACCCTGAGAGTTGTCATCTTGCTAAAGGACAGGTCTCATGTCAAAGGAATTGATCAAAGTATAAAAATGACAACAATGAGTCACAACAAACACATCCAAGCAGCATATAGGGAAGTATACCGGCAGTGGTGTTCCAAAATACCACATACTACAAGACACATGGTTTATCTAGCAGATCCATGTAGCATCGAAGTCTTTTAAAATATAACTTCCCAAGAAAATCGATTGACCAACTCATTACCAGCCAACAAGGAATTACACAAAAAGTAACATGATCTCACCTGCTTAAATATAGTGCTCGTCCCAGATCCCTCTGGTCCAAGCAGTAAAAGCTTCTGAATTCTTTTCTGCTCCAAGTAGTTAGGAACAGTTCTGGCTGAATAAGGAGCCTCATCCTTAGGTCCATTTGATGTTGCATGAGGCACAGGCAGTGAAAACAAGGAACATGCTAGTCGTGTTAATTTCTGTCTAGGAGAGAAGATGTGAATGATACTTAGAGCAAAATTCCAAAAAAATATTTTTAGTAAGGAAAATAAATTGGATTCAGTATAACATATATGTAAAAAAATAAATGATCGTTGGTCACAGTATATACCGATCCCCAAATTTGTCCTTTGATATTATTTTGGCCTTCCTCCTCATATCGGCCATCTTCATAGACCCAGAAGTGTGTACCACGTGGGCACTGCACATTTGCAATCTGCAAACATAATATGCAATTGTTGAAATTTAGTGAACTAAAAGTTACAGCAGGGGATATAACCTCACCATATATGATTATACAAATGATTATAAGAGAATCTGTTGACAGAAGAAAGCAAGTGCACAACTGGTATTCTGATATAAATAACAGAAATTCACTTTCATACTCCAGTTGCATGGGGAGAGTGACCACTTTTTTGTTTTTTCAGTCCTTCCCTACCTATGTCCATAAATTCACTTAATTATGATTTATATAACAACTTAAGCATTCATGCTTAATTTTATTCAGATATGCAGAATACTTCCATGATGACATCATAATCTTTCTTTCTCTGTTTTTCATAGTGAGTTTATTGCGCCGATTACAAGAAAGAAAAACATCACAAGTCCGGATGTCATCCTCTTTCATGATCTTTCAAAAGAAGCAAGAAAAAACAAAAACTAAGTAATGTGGAAACAAATACAAACAAGAATTTTGACAGAGGAGAGGAACTAAAGAAAAGTGTTTTTTTTTCAGAAAAAAAAAATACTACTCAATACTTACCTTTAGCGCCCTCAACTCAACTTTTGTAACTTCCCTTCCATTTATATACACTTGGGTATTGCCATTGCTTGCCTTGGGCTGAAGCTTTCCTACAAAGTTTAAGTTTGAGCTAACAATTCTGTCTGGTTTCTCTCCCTCCTATCAAAAGAAGAAAGAGTAGGCCATGGATCAGCAGTTCTTGAGCCAAAAAAGAATGAGGCCTCTGAACTTCCGACAAAGGCAAATGTATCAGATTGTTGGTGCACTTACCTTTCCCCAAAGACCCGATTCCTTGTCATACCAATAACTCCCAGGTTTCAATTTTCGAGGAGGTAATGGGCAACTAAGCAACTCTGCCATCTCATCTGGCCGGAGTGGACATCCATTCACAATAAGCTGCTCCGGCAGGAGCTGATTCGCCGGGCATTCCCTCTCAGCTTTCAGGATTTGCCTCACTTCCAGGGGACTGAGCAACCGCGACAACATCCTTGAACCCTTTCCTAATTTTGACCGCTTCGACTCATCGATTGGCTGGCCTATGCAGCTGACACATTTACGCCCTTCTGGCATTGATCCCATTGCTCTGAACACACAATAGCTGCAATATCTTGCATCGCAAACCAGGCAAGACTCCTTAGTCCCCCACTTCCGCTTCCTACATCTATAGCAAACCCTTTTTCTCTTCTCCTTTCTGGACACCGCAACATACTGAGGAGAAGCCGATACCTCCTCATAAATCTCCTTACTTTCTGATTTCTCAACATTTTCGAATGTGACCACAGACACTCTCTTTGCCTCACTTGCCAGCTGCTTAGGTTGTCTAGTTGGAACACTATGAATGGAGCCGGCAGACTCCGACTGCGAACCATCATCGGAAAACTCCTGGTTCTGCAAGACAGACACCATGGACTCCAAGCTCCCTGATGCCTGGGGGCATTGAGAATGCGGATCAGTGTAGCGGGCGATCCGAGAGACAGGCAAAGGTATAGGATCAACCACGAGGACCACGGCGCTGTTCACCGACCTATGGGAGTTTCCGACTGGCTCCGCTGTCAGGATTGCCGACGAGTTCAGCTCGACAGGGTCGACCCTCGGGAGCTTATAGGATACTGGCGGTCCATCATACTCTAAGGCGATCGAGTAGTCAAGATTGGCCGGCGCCTCGGGGATGGGGGTCCCTGGGGGCAATCTTCTTCTCAACATCTCCTGCCAGCTTTCCTTCTCTAATGCTTCCTCCATTAGAGACTTCTTATGCTAAAGCAATCGAATCTTAAGCTCTCACTCACTATTCTACCACAAATTAGATTAAAGCACTACTTTCAAGCCCCTCAAGATCCTATCTTCACGGTTTAAATCAGCAACTTTGGCAGCGATAACCTCAAGTACATGGAAAGGGGTGGAAAAGTCCAACCTTTTGGTGCCTTCAGAGAATCTGGTGCCTTTCTTGGACGAAATTAGGCTTCAAAATGAGGATAAACGGTCTTAACAAGAGGAGGAGAAGGCGAAAACCAAATCAAAATAAAATCTTTTCGCCACCCAGGAAGAATTCAGCACCGGAAATCGAAAATCCAGGACGGAAAGGCGGGGAAACGATACCTTCCAACCGAGAAAGGCCAAGATGACAACTTTTGTGACGATTTGAGGTTGAAGAAATCAGCAGCTCTTCGTGGCGGGCGCAGAAATTTCCTCGATCCGGACTCAGATTTCGAGGTCAAAACCCTAGAACAGGAGAAGAATTAAATAAATAAAATAAAAGAATTCGGGGAGGGAAGGAGGGAAACAATCAAAGCAGGAATGGTACCTCCGTCGATGAAAAGATGCCTGTTGTTCAGAGCGAGACAGCGAATCCAAGAACGAAAGAACAGTCCGTAGTGGTTCCCATTCCTCCACTGCAGACGGCCGTTTAGGTCGCAGTATATTGCGATCGCAACGTTTGAAAAAGAAAGATTAAAACATTATGAGTCGTCATGTTTGACCGCTAGACCATAGAATGTTAGAATGCTGCTTAGCCATTTAATTTATTTTATTAATTATAATTTTTTTATAAATCTGATTACATTATTTATTTAATAAAATGATCAAATTTAAGTCTAAATTTTTGATTTGTTTAATAGGTTAAGTTTGGGTTGACAAACTTTTGATTTATTTTCTATCTAATCCAACTCATATCTAGGCCAACCTAATAATCCTTGTGAATTCTTTCCATAGAAAAAAATCTAAGAATTTCTAAAGAAATCTCCAATTCCACTTACTCATTCTTCCTTTTACTATTTTATTAGCACCATCGACTTTCTGTAATATATAACCTATGCTATAGACTCATTTGAGCATAAGCAACAAGATGCAACACATTTGGGCATAAGCAAAAAATACTATAACTCCTTAATGAAATAAAAGAAACAATTGGACAGAATTTTGAGATGAAAAGAATGAAGGATGGGTGGGTAAAAAAAAAAAGTTGTGAGAATTTTTCTTCCAAAAATCTGAATAAAAAATAAAATCTAGGAAAGTAAGAGTTATTACATAGTGATAACTACTTGGTATGGTTTATCACAACTTTCACAAAATTTCCAAAACTTCCGCAACCACCTCTGAGAAGATTAGAAATGAAAGAGATCATCGAAGGAATCTCCTCTCCTCTCTTCCATCCTCCTCTGTCAACCCAAAAGACTCCTAAATTGTCAGAAACAAATTTTATTTTGTTTGTAAATGGATTTATGTCCACTTTTTTGTGCTATAATAAGGAAAAAGACATTCAAAAACACAACAAGGAATCCAAAGCACATAATCCTAGCCAAGGAAAGGTCCACAAACATTGATCACACACTTTCTAAAAGCTATGTTATATCTTTTTTTCAGGTTGAAGATTTGATTCCAATCAAGCAATGGATAGTAGTTGCTAAATAAGAAGCTATAAGCTTTTGGCTTGAGTAATGGTTTAAGATTTTCTCATACAAATTGATGATCCTCAAATGCTCTCTCCATATGAACTGCTGGCCAAAGTGTCATAAATATTGGAAAGATGCCTATTGCTTTAGAAGGCATTGGAGGTGCAAGAATGGGAGAGCGCACAATGGAGATCACTCTAGAAAGGACTCAATTAAGGAGGGTGGTAATTCCCATGGTGTCGAGAGGGGGATAAGAAAGAAGAACATGGAAAAGAGGAGATGGAAAAGCGAACACAAGAAAGAGGAGATGGGAAAGCGGATGATGTAGAAGGGTTTCTCCCTCTAAAACCCTCTAGTATTTTGTGGGTTATCTTGTTCGATTAAACCACTTGGTTCACAATGCATCATTTTTTTCCTTATAGAATTGGACATGCATCATCATACACAGATAGAAAAGGCAGTTGTCATTGCAAACCCTAGTAGAACAAAGAGTTTCCAGTATTTTATTTAATATTTTAATTTATAATTTTTATCTGCACATTATGTATCTGGTGAAATGGTTCCTTTGATATTATTTCCTAGTATATAATTCCCTTTCTTTTCACTTCATTGTGAGGATAAATAGTACTCAAGTTTCTAACTGACACCACATATCCCTCGTGTGATACACCAATCCCTATCTACTATGCAAGATTGATGAACTGAACAGATGTGATAATATTTTGAGCTTAATGATTTTCTTCTCACAATGGTTGAAAGAATAGAAATATAACAGATATGCTAGCTAGTGAGAATACAAGTTTTATTAACCATTAATGATATATATTATACACTGAGTTTCATGTGCTTTCATTTTGAGATATATGTTGTTTTTTTTCAGATAATAGAAAAGAGAAAAAAATCATTTTGTGTTTGGCTGCATAGTTGAACCAAGGTAGATCCTATTAAATTTTGTAGTTTCATGATCTTAAAAAGCCTCCTAATTGAGTGCCTTAGGGCTTGACCACACAAATAGCCTAAGGTGAAGCTTTCTACACATATGCTATTTCTAGATAGGCATGGAGCAAGAGGTGATCTGTGATTCCTAGTTCCTACGTAAGTATATGGGTATAAGAAATTGTGCATAAAATGAGAGTAAGAAACATGCAATAAAAAATTCAGTTAGTGTCAATTATAGAAAATTTCTCATACATGATTATGGAATATATCTATTTGGGTTTTTACTTAAAAATCACTTAATTTGTCTATTAGTGTTAGTTTCCATGTGCTTCCCATGTGTAAAAGTATGATAAGAGAGAGATTATGTGAAAAGTTTATATTACTCTATTACAACCATATGTATAGCCTATCAACATGGCTCATTAGGAAAGTATGTCAAGACTAATAAGAAAATATTAATCATATTTGGACCAGTACATTAATATAAATATACTTAACATCTCTTTTCAAACTCAAAGTGGTAAATTAGAACCAAGCTTGAGTTTGGAAACCAAATCCTGAAATCTTCTAGATGGATATGCTTTGGTAAAAATATTACCAATCAGACCAATTGAGGTAACTGAAAGGAACCATATTATTCCACAAATAATGTGTTGGTGAACAAAATGACAATCATTTTAAATATGTTTTATGTGCTCATGAAAAACATCATTGTGAGTAATTTGGATAGCACTCTAACTATCACAATGAAGAACGGTGGCATTGGAGTGTTTAACTCCCATATATTTTGATGATCCTAGTGAGATTTTGATGTTTACAAAGCCATTAAGGACATATTATTGTACTAATGAGTTTATGGTCAGTGTTTCAGAAACATGTCAAAATAATTTGAGATAAATTAGTGAGAACTAATTTGAAAAGATTTTGGATCAGTAAATGGCCAACAAACAGTCCTCGAGTCGACTCAAGAAGGGTTCGAGTCGACTCTGGCACAAACAGGATTGTTGGCACACTTGCATGCTAAGGAGCCGACTCATGTTGAGCTCGAGTCGACTCCATCAAAGTGCGAGTCGACTCCAAAAGATCAAGAGACGGCTCCCTTCAAAATGAGCTAAAAGACAAAAGTCAGAAACAATGGCCAAGTCGACTCATGAGAAGCTCGAGTTGACTCTCTGAGACACTCTCAAAGAAAGACAGAAACCTAATTTTTTGAATGAACAGTGGCCGAGTCGACTCCAGGAGACATCGAGTCGACTCTCTGAGAAAAAGACAGAAACATGATTTTCGGATGAACAGTGGCTGAGTCGACTCCAGGAGACATCGAGTCGACTTCCTGAGAAAAAGATAGAAACCTGATTTTCGGATGAATAGTGGCCGAGTCGACTCCAGAAAACATCGAGTCGACTTCCTAAGAAAAAGACAGAAACCTGATTTTCGGATGAACAGTGGTCGAGTCGACTCTATGAGACATCGAGTCGACTTCTTGAGAAAAAGACAGAAACCTAGTTTTTGGATGATCATTGGCCGAGTCGACTCTAGGAAACATCGAGTTGACTCCCTGAGAAAATAACAGAAGAGTGATTTTTCGGATGAACAAGGGCCGAGTCGACTCCAGAAATCATCGTGCCGACTCACTCAAAGGAAGAGCAAAAATCAAGCTCAAATGAATAGTTAGGCGAGTCAACTCTAGAAAATCCCAAGTCGACTTCACTGATGAACGACAAAAGATCAGTTATAAAGGACCCAAACTCGAGTCGACACCTCAGAAGTTCGAGTTGACTCCAGGTCCATCCGGGCCGACTCGAAGTTTACACGAGTCGACTCCAAATCGACTGGAAGCTCTAACGGCTACATTTTGAGAAAAACAATGCAGAGGGAAAAGGTTGGTAATGGCTATATTTTTGTGTCTAACAAATAGTAATGCATTCCCTCCTACTCAGAGATTATAAAAATAAAGGATTCAACTAAAAATGACAAGAAGAAAGAAAAAGAAGTGAAAAAGAGTGATCAAGGAATATAATCAAGAGCTTGAGTCAAATAGATTTTCATTTTTCTGTGAGCTATTGAACTAGAGTAAGGAGTTGAGCAAATTAGAAAAGCATTTAAAGAAGAGATCCATCAACAGTCAATCTCCGGCTCAACTCGACGCAATTCTCTCATCAACAAAAATCTAAAGCGCCATCAACCATTGCTCAACCTATTGAGTTTGCTTTTATTTCAAACTGAGCAATAGTTGTTTTGTATACATTTCAATTCCTTTACTTTTGGTTAGGTCTATTAGTGATCCCGCAAAACCAATAATTAGGTTTGTTGGTGAGCCCGCAAAACCAACGGAAAGGTTAATTGGTGATCCCGAAAAACCAATTGTAAGGTTTAGATTGTAAGCCTGGGAAAACAATCCAACTATAATCAGGCAGATTATAGTGAATTTTCAAGAAGAGTCTTGGGGAGTGGACGTAGGTGCTTTGGAGTGCACCGAACCACTATAAAATCTTGTGTCTTTGTGTGTGTGACTATGATCTCTATCTTTGAGTTTTATATTTGTGCAAGTACTTAGGATTAATTTCATTCTGCTGCACCATTAAGAGTTAAAATTTGAAAAACCCAATTCATCCCCCTCTTGGGTTGTCACATTTGGACAACAAGTGGTATCAGAGCCTAGTTCTCTAGTATTAGTTGTTGATCTAACGATCAAAGAGAAAAAGATCATGGCAGCCCAAGTAGGAAGTTCTATAAGTGAGGGACAATCAACAAATTGACCTTCCTTGTTTAATGGCACAAATTACACATACTGGAAAATTTGGATGAGGATATTCATTCAAGCTCTAGATTATGATTTATGGAATATCATAACTAGAGGACTACACATAACCTCCATTAGCATAGATGACACAATCATTTCTAAACCTGAAAAGGATTGGGATGATAGTGATAAGAGGTTGGCTCAGCTAAATGCTAAAGCCATAAATGTTCTTCATTGTTTCTTAGATGTAAATGAGTTCAATAGAATCTCAACATGTACCTCAACCAAAGAGATTTAGGATAGGTTAGAAGTCACACATGAGGGCACAAATCAAGTAAAGGAGTCTAAAATAAATATGTTAGTACATAAATATGAACTATTTAAAATGGAACCTACTAAGTTCATAACTGAAATGTTCACTAGATTCACTGACATTATAAATGGACTTAAAAGTTTAGGCAAATCATATACTAACTCTGAATTAGTGCGAAAAATTCTCAGGTCTCAACCAAGAGTATGGGAAGCCAAGATAACAGCAATTCAGGAGGCAAAAGATCTCAATACGCTGCAGCTAGAAGAGCTTCTACAATCACTCATGACACATGTGTTGACTATGAAGCAAAATTCAGAAGAAGAGGTCAAGAAAAGGAAGATCATTGCCTTAAAGTCTACAAAAGAAGTAAGTGAATCAGATGATTCAGATGAAAAAGAGGAAAACGATGAAGAGGAAGTGGCAATGCTCGCAAAGAAGTTCAGAAAATTTAAGAGGAAAAAGGAGTTTCACAAAATGAAACTCATCCTCAAAGACAGCTCTAATAAAGAAAAAAAAAGGACAAGGAAAAAGAAAGAGAAGCACCCATATGTTATGAGTGCAATAAGCCAGGGTATTTCAAAATAGATTCTCCGAAATTAAAATGGTTGGCAAAGAAGCTCAAGAAGAAAGCTCTTATGGCTGAATGGAGTGAGAGCGAGGAATCAAGCTCTGATGAGGGAGATCAGCAACACACAACTCAAATCTGCTACATGACCAATGATGATGAGGTAGATGCTGAACTTGATTGTGATTTTATCACAGATGAATTGCATGATGCTTTTCTAGATCTCATGGAAGAACATAAGAAACTTATTCATAAAAATAAAATTTTAAAAAATGAAAATAAGATGCTTATGGAAGATAAGCTAAAATTATCTAATGATTATGAAACATTAAGTAAGAAATTTGCTAATGAAACTAAAAATCTAATTAATAAAAATATCAAACTAAAATAAGATGTAAAGAAATATAAATCAGTAGTATATAAGTTTACACTCAGCTCAACTAAACTAAACATGATTCTCGATAGTCAAAGAGTTAGAATATAAAACAAACGGAAAACAAAAATACTTGAAGAACATATTTGTAAAACTCAAGAATGAAAACACTACCTGTTATTACTGTAATAAAATAGGACATAAAGCATATGAATGTAATTTTAGAAAATTAAACTATCATAAATTAAGTGAAAAGAGCAAGCTAAAATTCAAGAAAATTTGGGTTCAGAAAGGAATAACATACACTAACCCTAAAGGACCCAACATAGTTTGGGTACCTAAAATGTATCCTTGATTTTGCTTACAGGTGTGTCTTACAGCCAACGAAAAGAATGGAAGATGGTATCTAGATAGCGGCTGTTCAAGACACATGACAGGTGACATGGGGCAATTTTCCACCTTGGAATCTAAAAATGGTGGAATGGTAACATATGGTGATAATAAAAAAGGACATATCATTAGAAAGGATAAAATCTGTATCACTCCATCTACTCTTTATAGATAATATTTTGCTGGTAAATAGTTTAAAATATAACTTGCTTAGCATTAACCAATTTTGTGATAAAGATTTTAAAATCTCCTTTGAATCTTCAGTATGCATAATCACTAATCCTAAAGACAACAACATCGTATTTATAGGATATAGGCATGAAAATATGTACATGGTGGACCTTGATGATTTAGCTAAGAAAAATAGGGTATGTCTAATTACTAGTGAAAACAAGATAAATGAAACAAGTTGGCTATGGCATCGAAGATTAGGACATGCTAGTATGGACTTAATTTCAAAACTAATCAAAATGGATTTAATTAAGGACTTGCCAAAGTTAGTTTTTGAAAAGGATAAAATCTGTGGTCCATGTCAATTAGGAAAACAAACAAGGTTATCTTTTAAATTAAAGAACATAGTTTCAACCACGAGACCCTTTGAATTCATCTACATGGATTTATTTGGACCTACTAGAACTACAAGTCCAAGAGGAAAAAAGTATGGTTTAGTAATTGTGGATGACTTCTCTAGATATACATGGCTTCCATTTTTTGCACATAAAAATGAAGCGTTTTCAGTCTTTTTGAAATATTACAAGAATGTTATAATTGAGAAGAATCTTACTTTAGTTGCAATTCGTAGTGATCATAGAACCGAATTTGAAAACCAATACTTTGAAGAATTCTATAATGATAATGGTATTTCTCATCAATTCTCAGCTCCTAGAATGCCTCAACAAAATGGGGTTGTTGAAAGGAAAAATAGGACTTTAGCAGAAATGGCTCGTACTATGTTATATGAGTCAAATCTTCCAAAGTACTTTTGGGCTGAAGCCATAAATACTACTTGTCATATTTTAAACCGAATTTTAATTCGTCCAATTACAAAGAAAACTTCTTATGAACTTTGGAAAAATAAGAAACCAACTGTCAAACACTTTAGAGTTTTTGGTTGTCGATGTTTATCTTAAATAATGGCAAGGATAATCTAAGCAAATTTGATGCCCAGTCAGATAAGGGTATCTTCTTAGGATACTCTACATCTAGTAGGGCATACAAAGTCTTCAACAAGAGATCTACAGTTATCGAAGAATCAATTAATGTTATTTTTGATAAGACTGACAGTGAATTCTATAGAAGAGAAAGTATTCATGATGATGATGCAGACAGACTTGAGATTGAAAAGCTGAACTTTAATGATGTACCAAATCAAGAAAAGGAAGGAGCATCAAAGGAGGATGAGGAAGAAAAAGAAGATGATCAAAATCCACCACAATCTCAAGACCTACTGTGAGATACGGGCTGAAGTCGACAGCCCCAGCCGACTTCAGTCCTGTTCTTTTTAGGAAGAGCCGGAATAGAGGATCGCGAACGCGATCCTCTCCAGCCCCTCCGGGGTCGATCAGGGCGAGGGCGTCGCGAGCATCCGCGGCACCCCCCTCCAGCTAATCCACGGCCAATCCGGCCATGGATTTCGCTCGACCACCGCGATTCACGCGGCGGAGAGTCGTTGCCCTAGGGCTATAAAACCCTTTTCCCCCTCCTCCAGATCACGGCCAAGCTCCCTCTTCTTCCTCTCCTCCTTCTCCTCTCCCTCTCCTTCCTCTGCTCCCGCTTCCCAAGTTGCCGGCGAGCCGCCTCGGCCGACCACCATCACCACTTGATCCTCCCCTGTTTTGAAATCTTCTTCCTCTTCGGAAAGCACCACCGCCGCCACCGCTTGACCACCGGATCGAGCACCCGCGGCCGAGATCTTCCTCCCACTGCCTCTGCCACCGCCGGCCGCCGGTAAGCCTTCTCTTGCCCCATATTTCATGATTTTTTTTCTGTTTAAGCCCCAAACCGAGGTCATTCTCGGATCCTCCCTTCACGGCCGAGCAGCCGTGGCACTCTGCCACCGGCCACGACCGCCCTACCGATGGTTGCATCCCCCGCGAGCCGCCGGCCGGGCCACTGTCCGGCCATCTCCCCTATCCGTGGGGAGATTGGGAAGAAAGAAGGCCCGTTGTGGGCCGAACTGGGCCAAGATTGGGCCCAGTTCACTGTGGGC
>JAOXJJ010000757.1:520983-535970 GCA_025769935.1 Phoenix roebelenii
AATCATGTTCCTATGTGCTGGAGGTAATCCTTTGTAAAAGAAATGTACTAGATCAGCCTTGTCAAGCCCATGGTGCGAGCACTTGACCAAAAGATCATGGAATCTTTCTCAAAATTGGAAAAAATCCTTCTCATATTATTGGCACACTTCTGGCATGCTAAGAAGCCAACTCATGTTGAGCTCGAGTCGACTCCATCAAAGTGCGAGTCGACTCCAAAAGATCAAGAGACGACTTCCTTCACAATGAGCTAAAAGACAAAAGACATAAACAGTGGCCGAGTCGACTCATGAGAAGCTCGAGTTGACTCTCTGAGACACTCTCAGAGAAAGACAGAAATCTGGTTTTCGAATAAACAATGGCCCAGTCGACTCCAGAAGATATCGAGTCAACTCCCTGAGGAAAAGACAGAAATCTGATTTTCGGATGAATAGTGGTTGAGTCGACTTTAGGATACATCGAGTCGACTCTCTGAGAAAAAGTCAGAAACTTAGTTTTCGGATGAATAGTGGCCGAGTCGACTCGAGGAGACATCAAGTCGACTTTCTGAGAAAAAGACAGAAACTTGGTTTTTAGATGAACAGTGGTCGAGTTGACTCTTGGAGACATCGAATCGACTCTCTGAGAAAAAGACAGAAACCTGATTTTCGGATAATCAGTGGCCGAGTTGACTCCAGAAAACATCGAGTCGACTCCCTGAGAAAACAACAGAAGAGCGATTTTCGGATGAGCAAGGGACGAGTCGACTCTAGAAATCATCGAGCCGACTCACTCAAAGGAAGAGCAAAAATCAAGCTCAGATGAACAGTTAGGCGAGTCAACTCCAGAAAATTCCGAGTCGACTCCACTGATGAACGACAGAAGATCGGTTATAAAGGACCCAAATTCGAGTCGACACCTTAGAAGTTCGAGTCGACTCTAGGTCCATTCGGGCCGACTCGAAGTTTACACGAGTCGACTCCAAATTGTCTGGAAGCTCTAACAGCTACATTTTCAGAAAAACAGTACGGAGGGAAAATGTTGGTAACGGCTATATTTTTGTGTCTAACGGATAATAATGCATTCCCTCCTACTCGGAGATTATAAAAACAAAGCATTCAACTAAAAATAACAAGAAGAAAGAAAAGGTAGTGAAAAAGAGTGATCAAGAAATATAATCAAGAGCTTGAGTCAAATAGATTTTTCGTTTTTCTTTGAGCTATTGAACTAGAGCAAGGAGTGGTGCAAATTAGAAAAGCATTTAAATATCCATTCATGGTCTATTTTCAGAGTGAAGGCATATGCCTGCTGCTTTGTTCGTTTGCTTGTCATAATGCTTCTCTCTCTGTTTTTTGTGATATGGTCTATGTTAAATGCTGGTTTCTTGGCATCAGATAATAGGACGGTGTTTTTCACTGCATATGGAGGTTGATAAGTCAACCTCACCAATTTTTTCTGCATATAAAATCTGTCATGCTGAAATATTTAATATTTTCAATCATTTGATTCAGTTACCTCAAGAATATTATTTTCCAAGGGTTTTTAGAATGTTATTGGTGAACCAAAGGGGGAATACCGACGACTCTTTCTACGAAGACACAGTATAGAGACGGTCTTTTTCGTGTCATAAATACAACAACAATAAAAATGTCTGGTCTGTAAAGAAGGAAGAAGTTTTACTTGGGCAATTTTGTAGTTCCACTATAATTTTAAAATTAAGTAGTACAAACAGCATGATGTGCACCTTGTTGTGCCCTCAAACTTATTAGCAGCATGGTGCATGCACTTGCAGCTTCCAATTTTTTTTTTTTTTGCCAAATATCAGAATACCAAGGACTGGTTATCTGTGACACCTTAGTGGGATTTAAGATTTCCATTGTGATCACTGACAACCAAAAGAGCTGGTTTGGGCATCAAGCACAATTAATGCAAATTCTCCGCCTAGATCCTTGAATGACTTTGTCGGGCGGGTATATGCATGGTCTTGGAGGCTTCATGAACTCCCATAATAGATGAAGCCTAGCATACCTTATAATTCTAATGAAAGATTAAAGAGGGGAGTCATGCATTCCAGTCCACACTAATTTTTTGAGAACTATTAAATTTGAAAGTGCAGAAGTAATTAGTAGGCATTATCTTAATTTTCAGTATCTGCATTAGATTATAATGATGTTAACTGGATGGCTACATCTTCACACTTTGGATGAACTATGAATGTTCTATACTCTGTCAAGCAAACTTTATGTTATTCTTTATTGTAAGATTTGAACTCTTTTGAAACAACAGGTTTTCATGGATGGGTAACTCAGTAATAATTGGGAGCAAATTATGAAACTACCAAGTGTAGTGCTGATTAAAGCTCACATTTTGTTCACAATGAGTCAACATTATTGGAGACCGAGTTTCTATTATTTGGAGGAGCATCAGAATCTTATATGCATGTCACCAAGCATTAGCACCTCCTTGCGATTTTTTCAATAGCATACATGGATAAAGAATATGTGTAATTAAGACAAGTTGTAGTTGAATCAGTAGAATAGTAGTTGAATGTTCGTAAAGGGATTTTCAACTGAGTTTATTTCTGATGATGCAGTTCAGAACTTGGAAATAATCAAAGTATTAGTAGCAGGTTATTGTCGGCTTTTGTATTTAATGTAATGAATATGATTTGTATGCCTAGAAGTCACTGTAGAAGCCCCGTGTTCGGTATAAACTCTGTTGAAATGGTTCGTCAATGCTAATGCACGTCTAAATCTGTAGTGGTGCTTCAAGTACCACTCATTGTAGCTAAAGAAAAATATTCGAGAGGAGATTTTGGATGCATCAAACATCTTGCATCACCAATGAGCTTAAGTAAACCAATATGCTTGTGAATGGATTTTCAACAAAAACATAATAAATCTGTGAGTTTGTATCTTTTTATTTTTCAGAGAGTTAGAACTTGCTACTCTTTTACAAAGGGAAGTACAGTCAGCAGCCCTTCTATGTACAAATGTAGGAATTCAGTGGGATGAAAAATTTTGGAGTATCCGAAATCATGAATTCCAGAAAATTGTACTTCGATATCTTTGGCGCAAGGTTATTATGTCTTCTCATTTCCATCGTATGGTCTTTGATTTTAGCATTGTAATTAACAATCAAGTTGATTGTTCATCAAAATGTCAACGAAACTTAGCTCTTTTTCAAAAACTTGTTGCGACCAGTGAGAAAAGAAATTGTTCATGGAAATCACTCAACTGGCTGAATCATTTGTCCAAGACTATTTACTGTTGTAACAGAAAAATGGTCATTATGATGGCCATCGTTAACTGTTAAAAACAAGAGACAGCGGAAATAGCAGTATGATACTGGTGTTATTTATTTTTGTTGCCATTTGACATGGAGATTTTAAATTTTAAAACATTATTTTTAATTGCTTGCACAGAGACATGATCAAATAACAAAAGATTGTTAATTAGAGACGATGAAAATCCTGGGTAACATGTGTAAGACCCAAGTTTAAACATGGTCACCGTTCGTTAAGCAATCAATTGATGACTTTGTTTAGATATGCAATGCCAGAAGTTGCACTTGTCACTATCATGCATAACAAAAGGTGCACGTAAGAAATGGATATGGGATACCGGTCATGATTTATAATGTATACGTGCATGTAAGAAATGGATATGGGATACCCTATCCACAGGCGATCCTTCTGCTAAATATGATACGTACGAGATATGGTATGCACTTCTCTAGAAGACTGAGTGTGTATCACGCACTCTCTTGCATCAAAATACAGAGGAAATAGACAAGACGAATGACCGATTGGAACAACTAGATTCAATATTATTTGGATTGCAAATGAGTTTAGTCGTTCTGACTTTGGATCGTGTGGGCTTGAAGCTTTGTTAAATCTAGAAGTTATACTTATTTTTCAAGCCAAGCGTATGAAGGATTAGCCCTAATATGTTCCAGACACTTGCATAGGACCAGCAACACTGCGAAATGCAACACTCTTGGATAGGTCTGCGACTCAAATGGATTGTGTTGGGTTGAAGGCAAACTTTACTCCAACCTAACCTTTATATTTCTCAACCCTATCTCAGCTAAACTCAATCACCCTACAATCTTAAGGTAAATTTAGGTCGGATCAAGTTGGGTCACTTTAATTAGTTGAGTAGGAACTAGGTATTTAACAAAAATAGTTTCATAGCCTCTTCGCAAGTGGAGATAAGGCTGTGTATATTTGACCCTCCTCAAATTCTACATTTGTAGGAGCCTTGTGTATTGAGCCACCCTTTAACAAAAATAGCTCCACACATTCTTATGTATGTAAGATCAACTATTTTAAGATTGGTTATTTTTTTGTTTCCAGATTTCCAAAATATTTTTTTCTGACTAAATTTTCCCTGGCTTCATACTCTGTGACGCACAAATTTGAGAGGAATTGCATATATATTAGACAATGCAAATAACTAGACTAATTGGTGTACATACCTAGGCTAAATATATCAAACAAGTTGCTCACATCTATGATAATTAGTTGCACATATTTGAACTATATGTTGCATGGGGAAACATGTATTACGATGCACACCTTAAATAAATTGGTATATTATAAACACATGTTTATTAAATACACAAAATGCGGATTAGTATATGTCTCTCAATGGTCACACCTATACTCGGCTACATATATTCTAGAGTTCAAAATTTGAATGTTCAATCACGTTCATGGAAATGAATTCTTGCAGAATTTGGTCAAAAAACTTAAAAAATGTCAATTTTGCAAATTGAAAAAAAAAATAGATGACTCTATGAAAAACATGCGAGGCCATTATTACATAAAACTATACTCATCTCAAAAAAGAGAGCATATCCACTCCGTCAACTTCAAAAATCAATATTTACATATTCCTTAAGATAAAAAAAAAGCTTGGGATGTATTAGTTGAATTAATATTTATTGGACTGATATATAAACTATTTATTAATTTAGATGGCATACTTACATATAATTTAGGCCCTGTTTGGAGAGCTATTGGCAGTAGAGCTTTTGGAAGTAGAGCTTTCTGAAGTAGAGTTTTTATAAAAAGCTGTTTGTTGTTTGGTAACTATATTTCTAAAATGCTGTGGCACTTTAACATGTGTTTGGTAAACAAACTGAAAAAATACTTTTGTATGACAAAATGACCATAAAGAACATTACTAGTACTATACAACAGAGTATAATAAAATATAATATGTATTAATATATAAATATATGATATAGTATAATATTAATGTAATGTAATATAATATTATTATAATATAGTACTATAACATTGTATACTATAGGATAATAATTTAATATAATATTAAATTATTTAACATAACATATCAATGTATTATGATATAATATAATATAATATTATATTTATAGTATAATAGAATAATAAATATATAAAAAATTATAATTATTAGTGTAAATTCATTTTTCACCCTTCTGATGACCATTTATCTCCCTAACAATTTTCTAGCTAGGTGATAAAATTGGTTAAATAATTATTAATATTTTATTTTTTTATTTATTATTTTATTATTTTATTTCATTGAAATATATTTATTTATTATCTTATTTATTTATTTATTCATTCATTTATATACATATTTATTTATACATTTATTTATTTTTTCTTTTCGTTTCTTTTTATTTCCTTTTCTCCTTTTTTTCTCTTTTTTTCTTTTCTTTTCTTTTTTTTCCTTTTCTTCTTTTTTTCTTTTATTTTTCTTTTCTTTTTTCTTTTCTTCTTCTCCTTATTTATGCATTTATTTATTTATTTTCTTGTCTTTTCTTTTTCTTTCTTTTTCTTTCCTTTTCTTTTCTTTCTTCTTTTTTTTTCCTTTCATTTTCTTCTTTCTCTTCCCTTTTCTTCTTCTTTTCCTTTTTCTTTCTATTTTCTTCTCTTCTTCTCCTTCCTTCCTCTCTTCACTTCTCCTTCTTTCTTCTCCCCCTGCGAGGCCGGTGGCGCCGAAAGGGGGCCGGGCCGCGGCGGCCACGGAAGGAGGTCGGGCTACGGCTGGCCAGTGACAGTCTCGGCGGAAGGGAGCCGAGGCGGCTCGCCCGCCACCATCGCGGGCACACGTTGCCGCGGGCGGCCGCCGCCGCCCAAAAAAGCACCCCACGGCCGACCGCCATAGGGGCTTTGCTGCGGTTTGCCTCCCTGATCCCGCGGCTAGGACGTCGTGGTCCCACAGTTGGTAGAGGCCCAGCCATCCCACAGCTGAGCCTGGTCGCTCCATGGGTGGCGTCGCGACGACCTGCAAAGGGGACGCCCACCACAGATTGTGGCCGGCGTGGTGGTTGCCACCGTGGGCAGCCATGGATTCACCAAACAAAAAAAAAAGAAACGGGCGGCGACGCCGAGAAGAAGGAGATAGAGAGGGGGAGAGAGAGAGGGAAGGGTAAGAGAGAGGAAGAGGCGTGAAATGGAGGGTTTTGAAGAAAAAATGGACTTTTAAATATAGGTATTTTGGTAAAAAAATAGCTTTCCGACAAAACTGAAAACATCGTTTTCGGAAAGCTCCAAAATGGAGCTTCTTCTAGAAAGCTGTTTTCAGCTTTTCGGAAAAGCTAAAACAGCTTTACGAAATTTTTACCAAACACCCTTTTTCATCCAAAAGTACTTTTGGAGGGTCAGAAAGTACTTTTGGCCCTCCAAAAGCTCCCTCAAATAGGGCTTTAATAATAGTAAAAATATAATTATATAAAATATAATAACTTATATTGAAATCAAGAACAAACTATTTATATTTAAATATTGAGTTAATTTAGATTGGGTTAGGTACAAATTGGGTTTAAATCGAATCCTGACCTAACTTAACTTTGGGTTGGGTTTGAAATTGTTGCTGGAAATTGGACCCGGGGGCGGCCGTTGGCTGAGAAGGAGGAGCTCCGACGTGAGATGACGGGTGGTGGTCCGTCGGCGGGCGGCGTCCTCCGGGGGGCCTGCAAAAAGCCGGTGGCCGGAGCTTCCGGCGTCGGTCCTCCGATGCCTAAATCAGAGGGGGCAAATGTATAAGAGAAAAAATGTCTCAAGAGTTTCAGAGTCCAACCCCCTCTAAGATGGAGGGGCTCCCCATTTATAGAGAGGTATAGGGTTACCTGTGATGTGACGGGGCGAACGGGTTACTGTCATGATTGAGCATGTCGTATGAATTAATGCACGATCGTGTGAATTAATGCATTGCCGTAGGAGATCAGGCCGGAACCAACGAGTCGTCATGGTTGATTGGACGTAGCCGAGCGGGTCAGCTATTTGCCGTGAAGGGTTTGAGATCCGTAGATGGCATGTGCATTAATTATTGAGTGAGCCAAAGATCTGCGGAGGCCATGCACATTGATTGTTAGCAATGGTAGCAGGGCATGGTACTTAGTCGAGTTGCAGAAGGATGTGACCGCGGTGGGTGGATGGTGAGGTCGGGTTTCCGAGGTCGAAAACGTTGAGGTCGGGCGCCAGGTCGAGAGCTCTGAGGTTGGGCGTCTGGTCGGGCGTCAAGTCGAGAGCTCTGAGGTCGGGCGCCTGGTCCGGCGCCAGGTCGGGAGCTCTGAGGTCGGGCGTCTGGTCGGGCGCCAGGTCGGGAGCTCTGAGGTTGAACGCCTGGTCGGGCGTCCGAGGTCGGGCGCCTCTGATCACGTGCTGGCGATGTGCTCGCGTGCTTTGGGGCGATTTATATTCCTCCCATAGAAATATTTTGAATCTCCCCTCCCCCTCTGGTTTTTAGCACTAGAAGGCTCACGAGTGGTTGATTCTCTCCTTGCACTAACTTACCTTTCATGTGCATTGGATGTGTGTAAGCCCACTATCAGGCCTGTTAATGAGCCGAGCTGCTCGGGCTCGGCTCGAGCTTGGCTCGTTAGTCAAACGAGTATGAGTCCAAGTTCAAGCCCAACATAAGGCTCGTTTACACCTGAATTCAAGCCCGAGCTTGAGTCTGAGTAGCTCATGAGCCCAAACGAACTTTAGTATTCCAGCCGGCCAGCGGCCCAGCCCAAATGAGCTCAAGTCTGATTGCTGTCTTGGCTCTTGCTGATTCACCTTTGCCATTTGGATTTGGTCCTCTCTCCACTTGCCCTAGTCTCCTACTCTCCCAGACTCCCACACGGCCACTCCCAGCCCTCCCCCGAATCCCGATCCCCTTCCCCACACGCCGCGCCGCCTGCCGTGAAGCCCGTCCGCCGAGCACCACCACCCCTTCCCCCTTCGCCTCCTTCTCCTTCCCTCCCTCACTTCCCCCAAAATTGCCCCCCCCCCCATAAGCTTCCGCCTCCCCATCCTCTCTCACTGCCGTGAGCCGCTCGGCGCCAACAGAGCCGCCACCCGTCACCGCCGTCCGAATCGTTCAGATTTGAAGTATGGTTGAGCTTCTTTTCGAGGATATCTTCACGCTGACCAGGCTTGACCCAGATGGTAAAAAATTCGATAAAGGTAATGCATAATGTCGTTCACGAGCGTCAAAATTTAATCTTTCTTTTTCACTCGATGGAAAAAAAAAGTTATCACGTCTTATTGCTTTTGGGATTTGTTTTCATTTCTTTCAAGGTCGGAAAATTTATTTTGTTGTGATCACTTTGCATATGGTAAAGCTAGCAAGATGGGTACAAATCGGATTCTGCGTGGATCTGTATCAGAGTTTGCTTAGTCTTTTGAAAAATGACTGTTTTGATTCTTTCCGAAGATTTGTATCTAAGGAAGCCAACAAACTGAAATGTAGAACCTGAATTAGTTTAGGATTATCCAGTCTAGATCGAGATGCAAGACCCATAAGGAGAATCTGAGCTGAATATGAACCAGGTTTCATCATTGGATTTTAAGTTAATATCTAGCTCTTGTTAAATTCAAACACTTTTTTTTTTGAACGTTTGTGAGAAAAATTCGTATAATATATAAAGTTGGATGGCAGCAGCATGCGACCTTGGATACCATAAGGCTTGCAATCTGATTTATGGATGTGGATGCAACCTTGAAAACCTGATTGCTTTTCAAACTTGGTCGGGTCTTATATTGCTTGGATAATTGATTCTTGTTGCTTCATTGATCGCGAGAAAAGTGCAGCTGGTTTTAATTTGTGTTTCAATATTAAATGCTTATTTTATGCAACAGGCATGCTCAAGTGTTATACTCAATTTTTTTTTATATTATCAATGAACACGATATTTTTGTTTTCTTGATAGAAATGAACATAATAGTAATTTTGAAAGACTTTTCTTGTTACTTGTAATACACTGGCATATGTGAATTCCCAAGTAAGTTGGTTGCAATCTGACTAATTTCTTGTGGACCTTTTCTATTTGTCAAAACTCGTTACTATTTAGCAATTTCATTTAGACACTTAGTGGATATTGCATTGTTTCTTCTATTCAGTTTGATTTTTTTTTAATTTAATTGTTAGAAAATGGAACTACGACATTGGATCTTGAATCTATTAACATTATTTGCTTCTATTTAATTAAGTCCACTCTATTTTAACTCAAAGCTGCTTCTCTATGATTTTTGTAAAGTGACCCGAATTGAAGCACGCAGCGAGCAGTTCGATATGTACATGCATCTAGATGTCAATACTGAAGTTTATCCACTTCATGTCGGAGACAAATTCACAATGGTTCTAGCTCCAACTCTGAGTCTGGATGGAACTCCTGACAGTGGCTACTATACACAGGTGATCAATTTATTGATTCTCTTTATCCTATTTGTTAACAACTCTAGGATTATTTTATCCAATATAGAAGTATCAAGAAGATTAATACATATTGCATATGAATTTTCATAGTACCTCTGGAGATTGATTTATTGACACTCCATGCTTAGGTGGTATATCTCCTCCCTTTTTCACTCCTCAAGACATAAAGTTCAAACAATAGATCACCTTGAAATTGAATTTAATATCAGGGACACTTTTTTTTATAATGAAATTAACAAATTGTAGAATTTATAGCTCAAGATCAATTGACTTTGGAATCTGACTTATGAACTTCTTTTTTTGGATCTTCAGGGACAGCGAAAGTCACTTGCGGATAAGTTTGAGTATGTTATGCATGGGAAACTATATAAGATCTCAGAGGAGAGTTCTGGACCAAATGTGAAAGTGTATGGCTTTTGTTTAGTATCTTTTCCTCTTAGTTATTGAATTGTATGCTTTGATTGTAGATAAGTATCTCTGGTCACTCTTAGTAAATTCAGAAATGTGAGTTGTGGAAGTTCTGTTGACACTATCTGCCTATCATTACGTTCTATGAATTTCCACTTAGAGGGCATGAAGAGGCCTTGACTTTAAAATAAATAGCTACAAAATATTTTTTTCAGTGAAAAAAATTGCAGATTGAAGCATTGCCTCGGTGAACATAGTATGAGAGCTGGGCAGGCATTCCATTTATCAATTGTTACTTCATATACATGCAATACTTGATGAATGAAACTTGATGAGTTTTTGGAGGTTATTGCTGTTGGATGGATTTGTATCTTAAATGTTACGTATTGTCTATGAAGCAGTCCTATGGTATATATTTTCAGAATATTTTTTGAAGCTTTGAACTATTATTATCGGCCATGCTAGAAGTTGCAATCATGTTAGCATTGAAGTTCTCTGATGTTATGGCTTAGCACCAAAGGACCTTGAATACTGTTGACATTTTGGAATAGTGAGCTTTTAAATTAGGTTTGTAGCTTAAGTCAAAACCTTTTAGGATGTCGAACTTAACTATATGCTCATTAGACCTTTGCATGGGTTTTCCTAGTCCATTGTTTTCTTGCTTGACATCTCAATATGTCAATCAGGTAAATCCTGGAAGTGGTCCAAATATAGAAGTTATCACCTGAATACCCATCAACCATTTGACAATTTTCTTACTATTCAACATTACACTAAAAACCTAGTGCACGGGACAAGCACATTATTTCCATAATTTTCCATACTTCTATGTTTGTCTTTTGGTATAAGACAGTCCAGTTCATCATTTCTAAAGTTTATTCTGTGATGGCGAGGTTCATGTGCTCCCCAGTTAATATGAAATACCCTGTAGTTCTATTGCCCTAGGAAAGTCCATTCAACATTTTCTAATGCATATTTCCATCTCTTATGAATTTTATAAATTTATTATATTCTATATCATTGTCACATCATGCATGTATCGTGACCTATACCTCAAGTTTTTTACATCCTCGTTTAGTTAGAAAATTGAACCTAATTTAATTTATATATTAAGTTGTTTCCCCCTATTTTGAACTAATTGAATTATATTTTTTTCACCTCTTATGCCTAATATGTTCTACTTGCATACTTATTTAAAAGAAAAAAAGTTGATGCTAAGTTTATGGTTAGTCAGTAATTACTTTGCATAAGCTTTTAGCATTCCTTTAGGTCAAGCAGAACCTTGTTCCATTTATTGCCTTTTGAATCTTGGCCTAAGACCACCTATCCTTTTTTTCCCAAGTTTGTCTTTAACCTAAAGATATCCAGAGTCTTTCTAGCTATCATTTGGATTGGAAAAAAAAGTTAAGTTTAATTTCTTATCAACAACTTTCTTTTTGTTTTATTTTAATGTGAACATTTTTACACCAGAAAAGGACATAAAAGAAGGGAACTAGATGACTATAGTAGCACCACTCAAACAGGAATTCTGATGCTTCCCCAAATGTTGCCACCTTGTGCCCATATTAATTTTTTCAAAAGATTCTGACATTGCAGAACTAGTGCGTTAACTCTGAGTAGTTTTAAAATGACTGAGCTCAGTGGATGGTTTTCCTGCTTGATAAATATGGTTCTCTCCAGATCTTTGATATGAGCCAGTTGTTTCTTATCCCATATATTCTGGCAGGCTTATTTTAGCTGTAGTGCGAGTCAAGATTAGCTATAATAATCCCCAAGTATGAATATTATGCCAGTGGATGACATTAAATTTTCCACTTGGCTTTTTCCACCTTGGTTTCTAATGTCTAGAAGGCTTCATTTGCTTCCTATTTAATTGTACTAATATTATTTCTCTCTTGTTCTGATCAGGGAGCTATATGCTTCATTTGGTGGGCTTCTGATGATGCTCAAGGGGGATCCCTCTAACGCGACCAACTTTGAGTTGGATCAAAGGTTGTTTCTGCTGATGAGGAAAGTGTGAAGCCATAGTTATGCGGTGCCAAAGCAAGTAACACAGTTAAAAACTCGTCTTCTTCGCAAACTAGTTGATCTCTTTAATACTTGGGGCCGTGTAGGTTATATGAAGACCGGTATTGCAGGAGCAGATTTGGAGTATATCTGCAGCTTGTGTTTGTTTACAATATAATGTCTACGAACGTCGTTTTTATCCTTGGACAGCTGAACACCAAATTGCGCAAAACATATCTATGGTTGGTGTTTAAATTGTTCTCACTATAAGAAAGCCAAACATTTCATCCATGGGAGAACTTTAACATCTTTATATCTAAGATATGCATGCTTAAAATACTCCTTAGGTGTTAAATTATCCTGCAATACCATAAAGATGATCTACTCTTTTTTACATAAATTAGCTTAATCCAGTAATTTAGAGCAGAATTTTTTCATGCGTCTCACCATTCATCTCTGTGACAGTGGAACTCAGTTCGATGTGATTTTGTTTGCAGAATACCTATGAAACAGATGTTAGTATGCGCATAGGTCTATTTTCAATTTTTATTCCTCTGCTATATCCAATTGGGCAGTCAAATAACCTCCAGTCCTACAATGGGGTTGCTAAAAATCACCTTAGTTGGATCTGGATTAAAGAATGTGTTATATCTTTCCCAATAAATAATATACTTGTCAACTATAGCCGATCACAGGTCAGGTCTCGGGCCAAAACTTTATTCATTTAGGCTGGATCTATTTAAAATTTGACCTTTTTGGTGCTCAAGCTCGGCTCATCATCAGCTTTATTGTCAATCTCGGGAACGCATACCTAAATCAAACTGCTGCGGACGCAGTCAGTTAGTTGTTTTATATTCTCTGTTTTGTATTCTTTTTTATGCGGATTAAACAAAGATGTAAATATCTACCCTTTCGTCATAGTAAACTTTGGAAAATTAGGCAGTTGATACATATAGTGTCTTTATATGGGACAAAGTAATTTAATCAGCATTAAGTAATTCAAACAGAGTTGAAATTGGAAATATACTATTAAAAAAACCATTGAACACGTCAAAAAATTGGACGTTGCACATATTTTGGGAATTTTCCAAATGTGACAAATTTGTTGTCCACATCTGTCTCTGAATACCCAAACATGTGTTGGATAATTAGAATATAGCATATCCGATACACACATTCTTATCGAAAAAAAGTTAAATCAATAAAATTAGAAGATGATTTGGATATCTGTTTTTGTGATTAATGATGTAGACTTTCATTACAAAAGGACCACATTATTTCTATATTTGATGCAATTTAATATCTAGGTGATCATGGAATTTTATGTGTAAGAAAGAGCCTTCTGCTCTATCCCTCATTTTAATTCATAGTTTTCAACCTTTGGGGAGGAGGGAAAGAGGCGTGCAACATCACGATTACATGCATAGGAGGATTGAGCTGGTCCAAAAATTTTCATATACAAGCAACAAACATAGAATTTGCATTGTTGAAAACCACAACCATTACTACCAAAAAAAAAAAATCATGTGTTGAAGGCAGGGAGGGGAGGGGAGGGGAGGGAGGAAGAGAAGAAAAACAAGATAATGCAACATAAGTAACTTGCTTAAATAAAGTTATCGTAAAAATAACTTTATTTTAAATAAAAGCACCGTCTCTCCCCTCTCTCCAAACCATTTGGGCAGCAATGGCCAAAAATTTATAGTAATAGAAATTCAAAGTTCTCTTCTAAGGACTCTAAATATGACACCATGTGGTTATCTTCTCTTTGCCTCCCAGAGGCCTTTCATTCGGCCGAGGCAAAGATCCAGAAATCCATGAAGTCCGCACAAAAAAAAAAAAAAATCAAGAACACGGATATTTCTATCGCTAATCAACAATCTCAAACCCATATTCAATCACACTTTGCAAGCAAAATCACCGGGAGAAGGAATGAAATATTCGGTTACATGGATTCAAAAGAAAAGAACGATGCTCAGATCTAGGGCATTAAAAGAAAGAAAACTTTTTGCGCTGATCGAAACTAAATGAAGAAACGAAAGGTGAATAGATTTAAACCTCCACGAAGAGATCAAACAGACAAGAAAAGAATAACTTACAGGGTGTGAGAGACGAGAAGAGGATCGCGGGAGGAAGCGGTGATCTTTCCTTCAGACAAGAGCGGAGAATAGAAGAGCACGCGGCAAAAGAGGTAGTGGGTTTTCTGGAGAGTGATTGGATTTAGGCTATGAAGGGATTTGGGCGGGGCGGCGAGCAGACTTATTTCATTTTCGAATTCCCTCTTTTAAACTTTTTTAATTTATAATTACTTAAAAATAATATGTTTAATATTTTTGGAATTAAAAATTAAATTTGGTGATGGAAATTTCCGTCAATAATCTGTTACTGCCAAAAATAATCTTTTAAAAATTTATAAACACTTAGGTTACGATTTTTGTGACAGCTGAATTTGTCATTGTCTGGTTGCAATTTTGGTTACCAGTTTTTGTGACAGATATCCCGTCACTACAGTGGTCACTAAGTTTTGGCGCCCACCCTATCCGTATATTCTGTGATCGGTTTGTCACTAATGTATCACTAAGTTCGCACCACGGTGACCAAATTTCTGTCTGTCACTAATCCATCACAACTAGTGACTGATAACGGGTTGTCACTAGTTTTCCATCACTATACGCTTGTTTTCTGGTAGTGTTTGTACATTGTTGCCTTCCCTTCATAAGGTAAAATCCTGTTGCCCAAGAAGACAACCCAAGAGGGAGGGTGAATTAGGTTTTAATTAATTATTGACAAATTAAAACTTAATTAGTAATTAATTAAATTTATTGCAAGCAGGTTAATTAGATTACTAGATGAGGAGAGTGGAAGAGACAATTAACCAATACAAACACAAGGAAGTT
>JAOXJJ010000758.1:8695-31901 GCA_025769935.1 Phoenix roebelenii
CCCCGCCCCCTCCGCCGCCCCTCCCGCTCCCCCAATCTCCTCCTTGGACGACGAGGTCGTCCCCGTCTCCCCCGACCTCCCACCCGCCGCCGCTCCGAGCCCCTTCGCCGCCTTCTCCCTCCGCCGCCGCCGCTCCCTCCGCCGGAATGCCCAGCAGATCAGCAGCAGCAGAAGCACTAGCAGGAGCAGTGCGCCACCGGCCGCCGCGATCGCGATGATCGCCGCCGTGGACAGCTTCTTGGACGATTTCGATCCCCCTGCCGGGTTTCCTGCGGGAGATGGAGCAGGGGAGGGGAAGAACGGAGTGCACGGCGGGAGGGGAGCGCCGCAGAGGTTTAGGTTTCCGGCGAAGGAGGACTCCAGGAAACGATCGAGGGTCGGGGGGATGGATCCGTTGAGGTTGTTGTAAGACACGTTGAAGTCGACGAGGGAGTCGATGCTGATGCTGGGCAGGCTCCCGGACAGGCGGTTGCGCTCGAGGAAGAGGCCGGTGAGGTGTGTGAGGTTGTTGATGGAAAAGGGGATCTCGCCGGTAAGGTTGTTGCCGGAGAGGTCCAGGCGGCCGAGGCGGTCCAGCCTAGACGCGGCCGCCGGGATCCCGCCGGAGAACTGGTTGTCCTGAAGGTAGAGGCTCCGGAGGAGGGTGAGATTGCCGAGATCGTCGGGGATGGGGCCGGAGAGGCGGTTGGCGCGGAGGGAGAGGACGCGGAGGGAGGTGAGGCGTCCGAGGGTACCGGCAGGGATGGGGCCCACCAGGCCGACGCCTGGGAGGCGGAGCGCCACCACCGACGTGTTGCCGGCGTCGCAGATGACGCCGACCCAGCCGCAGGCGGAGGAGTTGGCGTTCCACTGGACGCGCGGCTCATGGGGGACCCGCGAGATGAAGGCCAGAAGCGCCGCCCTGTCCTGCGTCGGCTCCGCCCTCACCACTCCGCTTATGGCGACGAATAATGCCAGCGAGAAGAGAATGGGAAGCCCCATTGGGAGCGCGAGAGCAAGGAGGAGGCCACACGCGAGAGAAGAGCTCAATGCTGAGCCAGAAAGGGCGGCTTTTTGCGGCCAATTTGGGGGAAGAGGGCGATTTGGGGAAAGGCTAGCAGTACCATCAGGAGAGAAGGTCAGGAAGGGAGAGAAGAGAAGAAGTTTCAAGAGGTGAGAGGAGAGGGCGTCACGAGGGAAGGAGAAGGCAAAAAGAGAACAGAGCCGTGCTTTTGTCGTTGGGGAGAGAGGAGCGAGGGGAAATGGAACGCTTCGATTCGCGGGAATCGCTTCGATTGTTACATTGACCGCGAGTGCATGGAACGAAGCACAGTGGCCAAGCTGCTGTCGTGCGCTGCCTCTCCGCTTGGAGTCCATCAATACATGGTTGTGATCAAGGAAGTTGGTATGTAAATGTTTGCCGTTGCTCGGTGATCCGCTATGATATGTGAACGGATAAAGCTAAATATTCGTTAAAGTTGAACATGGTTACGAGTTGCAATTTACAGCGGTCCATTGGGTGCCCATTTAGAGTCAAGAAGAGGGTCGGGTATTTAAAATAAAATCCTTCCCAAATCCAAACGCTCTTTTAATTTTTTTTTGTTTAAGATATCTTTAATTTTCTTAAAAAATAATAGTTCTATTTATTGTTTGTATTATAATTGATCATTGGATTTGTTACTTTCTACCTTGAGGCCTTAGTTTGTTTAATATTATACGAGTTATTGATGTTTAATATTATGTTCATTTTGTTTGTCTAATTTGTGTGATTCTACATAGTATACCACCTTCAGATCCATTCCACTGGCATCCCTAAACTTGAGGCTAAAATTGATTCTTTCAGAGGCATGACGTTGCCGATCTCCCTTACCATGCAGTAGATGTTATTTTATAAAATAATCTAAGAACGTTTGGCGTTTTGATTTTATATGATTAAAATGCATGGCAGCTATATAATTTGGTGAGTGTTATATAGATAGTTCTGGCATGATGGACTGACCCGGTTTGGTAGAGCCATCATGCTTCCACGTGGAAGCAATCATTAATTCATCGCCCAACCTCTGGCGGTCAAGGATTGCGTTTCTACAAATTTGTTCCACTGCCTCATTGTGGAGCTTTTGCTAAGTCACCCAGTTCAAAATGCACTCCATATGGTTTTGTTGGCACTAATTTTGTCCTGTATTTTCTCTTCTACAAGAATGCAATTTTTGTAGCAATCACCGAACAATAAATTTCTAATCAGACAGCTATACTCTGTAATGGTACATGAGGCTAATTACAACTGTTGCTACTAGAATCTGAGTTCAATCTCCGCCTGAGGTGCGTTGAGCTAAAACCGAAGTGTGCTAAGATTGGCTAGATCTGAGGTGCTTTGAGGTCGACTAGAGCTATAGAGGAAGGTGGGATTGACCTGCAAAGGAGTCCACTTGTCAAAAAGTTTTCGGCGGGATGGTACTTAAGTCAGAGATCTAGAGCAACAGTGGCAGAAAGAAAATTATATAGAAATGCAAGATTGCTTACCTAAGGATCCCCAGGTCATCGCCATATATAGGATGCGTGTGGGATCTGTTACCTAATTTATCGAGCAGTACTATATCATAATTGTACGATAACGGCTAATCATGCATTGACCACATAATATTAGCTCCCCACAATTACTACTAAGCGATAGTCGTGCGGAACATATATTAACTGTTGTACTGATGCAACCGTCGTTAATGCTATTATTGTCATTCACATGATGATCTTTGGTGTTATTCTTACATCGAACCAACCAAAATGGCAGGTCGGTCCATATCGAAGTCATTTGCCTAAACTAAGACCAAGGTTAAGAAGGTCGATTCAACTCGAGGTCGGGATGATTAATATTCAGTCCATTAGTGACTTTGTTAAGACCAAAGCTAGGCCTTAGAATGACAATGAATATCTTTTAGGCTGCATTTCAGAGCTAATTCGAGGATTCTCATACTTACTGTAGAAAACATTATGGTGGCCTATGGGTAGGGGTGGCAATCGAATCGAGTCAGACATAAATGGTTAGGTCAGATGCAGATCGGGTCAAAATTGTAAACCTGACCTGTTTATTAAACAGGTCAGAAAATTACAACTTGAACCCGACCTGTTTATTAAACGGGTAAGCCGACCCAACCCGTTTAACCCGTTTAATTAAAAAAATAACAGTTAATAAGGTAAAGAGGTCTCACCACTCAGATCAGAGAGCTGGGGGAGTTGGAGGAAGCGAGATCGACAACGCGGGGATCTCTACGGTGGTGGAAATCCAGGATGGCGGCTGTGGAAGAGTCGATGGTGGAGGGGTCTCACTCAGATCAGAGGGCTGAGGGAGTTCGAGGAAGTGAGATCGACGGTGTGGGGATCTCTATGATGGCGGAAATCTGGGATGGTGGCCGCGGAAGAGTCGGTGGTGGTGGAATTGGGCATGAGCCGAAGGAGCTGAGCCACGGAGCGCGGCCTTGTTGTGGTCCTTGAAGGGGCCGAGGGAGGAGCCTGCAAAGGAGGTGGCCTCGTCCTCGGCGACAGCTCAAATCCATCATTCCGATCTTTGCCGCCATCTCAAAACAACGATCACAGGGAAAGAAGACGAAAGGAATTACCACGTGAGAGCAGGGGTTTGGGGATTTCTTTGGGGTAGGATTTTGAAGATAGATTTCTTCTTCGATTTGGGATCGGTTCGAGGTGCCAGCGAGGATGTGGCCATAGTGGGGGAGGCCGATGGCGAAGGTGGGGCGTCATAGAAGATGTACTCGAGCATGGACTCGGTGCGCTTCAGCTGGGTCTCGAAAGCGGTGACTTCCTTCCACCATTGGAGGATGCGCTCCTCCTGGTAAGGGAAGGAGAACTCCCTCCCCTCACAGATGTCATCCATGGTGGAGGGCAAGAGGATTTGGAGATTTGGATGGCTGGGGGTCCGGAGGAGAACGGCGCGAGGAGCGAGGGGAGAAGCCGAGAAGGGTTTTATTTCCACCTAGGGTTATGCCTTTGATTTAGTTCTTCAAGGATCCGTTGGGCTGAGGGCCTGAGGCACTTGTTCTTCTGGATAATAGAAAAAGCCTGACCCATATATTAAACGGGTTAAGCGGGTCAGATATTTAAAACCATATCCGACCCAATATGAATAAACAGGTTAAACGGGTCGACCTGTTTACGATCCGAACCTATTTAGGCCAAACCCAAATCTGTTTATGACGGATCGAATACGGATCGGGTTGGCGGGTCGGGTCATATTTTGCCACCCCTAACTATGGGCAATATGTTAAAGGGATGTGGAATGTCTCGTTAATAAGAATCTTGGCCCTCCTCCATTGATGTACTGCAGCATACTTGGTTTATGCTACTGCTGGAAATTGATTTAATCAAGATGCTGGGCTAGTTGAGACACTGAAGGATTCAGCAATCGACCATTCAGACCGTAAAAATCAGTAGAAGATTGTGATATACCTGCAAAATGGTGAGATGGTGGTCGATGTGCTTAGGTGTTGACAGACTCCAATGCCAGTAGTTCTCGAGAAAGAGTTGGGAGGAGGAGACCATACTTTGACATTCACTCTAATGCCGGATCATGAAGAAATCCTCCAGTAGGAGATTGTCTGGCAAGAACCTTTCGATGCCTAAGTCAGATAGAATCGAAAAACAATGGATGCATTGTGAGAACAACAAAACGATGCACAAAAGCTATGATGGTTTAAGAGTACTTGCCTGGAGGGTCCTCCGGGATTGGTTTGTATAGGCGAGGGTTGGTACCCATCGCCAAGCAATTCGAGCGTATGGATTAGCCATTTTTGATAACCCATCACAAGTTCCGAAGATTAAGCATAGGTATTTCGCTTGTGCATCACGTTCCGTACATCTCACCTGTACGGTTAAGAAAACCGTTCATGATCGTGACCGAGATGTTGTCGGCTGGAGAGAGATTTTGAAATTCGAAGAACTTTCTGTACGCCTTTAGATCGGTCATGTGGTGAGCTTTGACTAGTTGCTTGGGGTCGGTTATGGTCAGTTCCGAAGCGTATCAATTCTTTCCAACAAATGCCTAAGATTTTTGTCAAGCCTATTTGTTTCCGGTCATCTTTAACCAGGATCATGAGCCTTACCTACAAAGTAATGGAAAAAAACCGGGTCGATCGTTTATAGAATTAATGAATGCATATAGATGAAATGACAAGTCAACATTAAATTGCAGATCCAACAAATTGTTATTCGGTTTGAAAAAATTAATCACACAAGGTGCAAATACAACCACTTTTTTTGCTAACTACTTAACTTCGCCATAAGTAAAGGAAAATGCGATTTATTCCTAACCAATGACACAGCTTGTGGAAGAAACTAAGTTTTCTGCTAGCTATCTAGGAATGCAAGATATTTTTGGACAAGTGATAAAGCTACATATCGTGTGGGACATTTTTAACCGGTGATCACAGAAAACATCCAAAGAAATTATTAAAATGAAATAGAGGTACATCTGGTGTCGCATTCCATTGTCCAGCAATCATTGGTCCTTCAAATGACAACAATTTTGGACTCTACAAGAAATATTCTCCAAAGAATGCAAAAGATTCGGTAGAAAGAACAAGAAAAAGAGGCCCACCAACCAATGGCTACTTTGATCCCTTCCCGGATAGAAAATCTATAAAGTTACGAATCTTGATATAGGATCAGCCGGTCCAGGATGATCATAAACAAGCATCAAACAAAATATGTGAGGGTAATAATAATAATAACAATAAAAGTAATAAAAATTGAAGAGAGAAAAATTAAAAAAAAAAAGTTATAAGCAAACTCAGTGTTTGGGCTCACACATCTCAAAGGACGCTTGCGCACCAAGTCTGACAACAGCTCTCTGTACTCCCTCTTCGTATCTCCTCTTCATTCACTCTTCATGGGTCCTCTCCCCTTAGAAAAGACACCAGGCTGAAGCCAAAATCTTCTAAAAAGATATTTGCCGTGGTTACTAAGGACATGAAGACGATTCTCTGTCCTTTTCCAAAACCAACTCACCCACTGGATGCTCTATACTACTTATTACTCGGAGAAGGCAACGTTATTGTCAGTTAAAAAAAAAACAACAGTGACTTAGATTACCAACTTCCTGTCTTTGGATATAGATTAAATATTGAAGAAATAACAATGAAAGAGAATAACAATCCAAAAGAAGAAAAAAAAAAAATCCAAATTCCCGAGGCCAAAACAATCCACCGAAGAGCCTCTTCCAGTTTTCCCACAAGGAATAAATTTCTTATCCAATGAGCCTAAGGCTCACTTTAACGAGCTTGAAGCAGATCAAGCTATTAACTAATTTTTTTTTGGTATAAATATCTTTCTAAATATTAAATTTTATATAAATATTTTTTTAAAATTGATATTTACATGTATACTTTTATAAAATACTTAATTTACTATTTTATTATTTTTATCCTTATTTTTACATATGTACCTATGCCATCTAACGCCATTAAAAAATTAATGGCTTTAAATTAAAATGACTAAAATATTCTTAATAGATAGATGTGCAAAAAGAAACGTTTATATGACGACTGCGATGAAGAATAAAAAATAATTCAAAATTTTATTTTATTTTTAATTAAAATAAATATAGTTTTTATTAATGATGTTAGAAGAGCCGTTATATTAGGGATATTTGTGCAAAAATGATGCTTCATGAGGGTATAGAAATAAAAATAAATTTTAAGAAAGTATTTATGAAAATTTAAATTTTCAAAAGGTACTCATTAAAAAAAATCTTAATTAAAAACAATCAAGTTGTTTAACACGTCATAACTCCAACAGACACTTTAATTCTAGTATTAGTTACCCCTAAAAAACACTATAATTCTAGTATTAAGATATAATTCTCGTTTAATTGAGTTGCGCAATGATCTCCAAGGGATTATGAAGCCACTCAAGTTTGGCATCATTCATGACGCAGCTTGACTAGCGTGTCAACTGTCAATTACCTTGAAATGAAAGGAATGAGAACTTCTCCTCAAAAAGAAGCATCCTTTCATATCAACAAGGAAGAGGGGAAGGCTGCTGCAATTAACAAGAATATAAAAGTCAGTGGCCGTTGGTGAACGATGTACTACTTAGCCAAAACAAGTGGGATAATCATGATGCTTGGAGGCCATTAATTCGCTCTTGAAAAATGGCGAAGGGACCATCAAAAGACAAAAGCCTCCAGTATATTACGAGTTGGACAAACTTGACTAAATATCTCCACAAGTTCTAGGTGTAAAACCCATCATGTGTTAAGTAAACAATCATGTGGATCAATAAGAGTCAAATAATTTTTGGTTCGATTGGAGTGTTAATTATAAAAATAATAATATGCTAAGATTTAGAATCACAATAATATCGTATTTAAATTTGAGAGATATACCTGTGGAAGACATATTGAATACGTTATTCAATCACCTGGAATAATAGTGGCTGGATCTTCCCTTCCTTACTCATAAAAAATAGTCCTCAATGGAGCAAGCTATCAACCATATGGAGAGGAGAGGGGGACCTAGCCTTTATATAGGAAATATAAGGGAGCCTTTCCATTAAAGGCTCCAAAATCCTAACTGGATTTCCTAGCCTACATACCAAAATTACTATAATAAATAGGACTCATTCCTATACATCCAAGGTGCACAAAGCCCATAAACAAAATGATCACACATCATATTGGGCTTAACCATAGTACCATTCTGAGCCATACATCTAACCCATTTTATAAAACAAAAATACGCAATCAATGTAAGCCCATATTGTGAAATTATTCTAACATTCTCCCACTTGGGCGAACACGGATTGTCATATTAATTTAAAAAACTTTGTTTTGAAAACGACTCTCGGGTTAGACTACAAAAATGGCCACACATATAGCTCAAATGATAATCACATTGGATACATGATCCGGTCCAACAAGAATATCAACATTGAACATGAAAGTCGTTACACCATTTAATAGATGTAAGACCACTCCACAGCTACAAATGCTAACATCCTTATCGACATGAATCCCCATCCTCCAACCAATGTGGTAATATGTAATTGAACTTAGCACCAAAATGTGATCAAAGGTGTGCTAATTCATATCGGCCCTCATAAATGCTTCAAAAGAAACCACATGTCTAAAAAGAGACTCACATCATGTCTTTATGCATTATATCTCGAGATCAAAATGATATCATAATAAAAGACATATATGAAATGCATGCTCAAACATAATTATAATTTCTGTGCACAAAATACATAATTATAAATAAAAAGATAAATATTATTATTATTGAAAGAGGCTGTACCCGAAGTATATGGGTTGTCTACGTACCTCGTAAAGAAGATCAAGCCAAAACGTAGTTCTTTTACATAAATAACTCCTACTAACCCAAAATATCAAAAATTTCCACAATGCCCATATTGGCAATATGTGTCTTAAAGACTTTCGATGCGAGTCCTTTAGTCAATGGGTCTGCAATCATTATCTCTGTATTTATATGCTCTATTTTTATCTGCCCTTCTTTAACTTTATTTCTGACTACCAAGTACTTGATGTCTATATGCTTAGAGCCACCAGAACTCTTGTTATTCTTTAAAAAGATCACCGCTGCACTATTATCACAGTAGATGGTAATTGGTCTCGAGATGGAATCAACAACTTTCAGTCTAGAAATAAAATTTCTTAACCAAATGGCTTGGACCATAGCTCCATAACATGCCACAAATTTAACCTGCATAGTAGAAGAAGCCACTAGAGTTTGCTTAACGCTTTTCCAAGAAATAACACCACCAGCCATCATAAAAACATAACCTAAAGTTGACTTCAGATCATCTTGACATCCTGCAAAATCAGAATCTGAGTAGTCTACCATCTCAAGATGATCTGTACGCTGAAAGGTAAGCATATAACCTTCAGTCTTTTTCAAATATCTTATAACTTTCTTAGCTGTTTTCCAATGCTCTTGTCCTGAATTCGATTGAAATATACTAAGGACGATTACTGCATAGGCTATGTCAGGTCTAGTGCAAACTTGAGCATACATCAGGCTCCCTACAGCACTTGCATAGGGTATGTTCTTCAAAGATTCTCTTTCAAGTTTATTTCTTGGACACTGGGCTTTGCTAAACTTATCCCCTTTTACTATAGGTACATCATTGGGTGCACAGTTTTCCATATTGAACCTCTCTAGGATGCGTCGTATGTATGTCTTTTATGAAAGTTCCAACAAGCCACGATCTCTATCACGCTATATCTCAATTCCAAGTACAAAAGAAGCTTCCCTAAGATCTTTCATTTCAAAATTTGCAGATAACATTTTCTTTGGCTCATGAAGTAACCCTAAGTCACTGTTGGCAAGTAAAATATCATCCACATACAAAAGAAGAAAAATAAATTTTCTCCCACTGATCTTGAGATAAATGCATTGGTCCACTATATTTTCAACAAAACCAACAGAAGTCACAACTTCATCAAATTTCAAATACCATTGTTGGGATGCTTGCTTGAGCCCATGTATGGATTTGTTCAACTGACACATCAAATTTTTCTTTCCCGCTATGACAAAACCTTTAGGTTGCCTCATGTAAACTTCTTCACAGAGATATCCATTTAAGAATGCTATCTTAACATCCATTTGATGAAACTCCAAATTATAGTGTGCTACAAGTGCCATGATAATTCTAAAGGAATTCTTAGATGAAACCGGTGAAAATGTCTCATTATAGTCAATGCCCTCTCGCTGAGTGAACCCTTTGGCAACCAGTCTAGCCTTTTGTCGTTCAACATTTCCTTTGAGTCTTACTTGGATTTGTAAATCTATTTGCAATCTATGGTCTTAACATGTGGTGGAAGTTCAACAAGTTCCCAAACTCTATTTCTCTTCATAGAAAGCATTTCATCTTCCATGGTATTCAACCATTTATCTGAGTCAGGTCTTGTTAATGCTTCATTAAAAGAAACAGGATCAATATTATGCCCAATATTAAAATCACTCTCCAATAAGTAGACAATATAGTCATTAGGTAAGGCATACCTTCTTTTCCTTTGTAATCTCCTAACTTGTGGTTCAGAAAATGACTCTGCTGGTGTTGGAGGAGGAATGTGAAGTTCTTCTTGATGCTCAGGTTCTTCATTAACTGTTGCAATTGACCGAGAAATAACTTTTTCTTGTACAACGTGAATTGGAACCACAACTTGATCCAGTTCAGCAAAAAATTTATTTAATACAGAACTCTCACTATTACCAACATCATTTTCTAAAAATTTCGCCGTAATGGACTCAACAATTCTGGTGCCACGATTAGGACAATAGAACTTATAGCCTTTTGATCTATCTGGATATCCAATGAAAAAACCAGATGTGGATTTCGGGTCATTATAAATCCTAACCTCAGCTGGGTAGCCCCAAACTCTAAGATGGGCTAAACTGGGTTTACGACCTGTCCACAATTCAAAAAGAGTTTTCTCAACAGTTTTACTAGAAACCGTGTTCAGAATGTACATGGTAGATTTCAATGCTTTACCCCATAAGAATACTGGCAAATTTGTTCTATTTATCATACTTCTGACCATATCTTTTAGAGTTCGATTACGCCTTTCAGAAACACCATTTTGCTTAGGTGTTCCTAGCATTGTGTATTGAGGGACTATCCCACTTTGTTGTAAAAATCTTGCAAAATCATCCATGTTCTGACCAGACTCGTCATACTTACCATAGTATTCACCACCACGGTCAGATCTCACAACTTTAATACTTTTCCCACATTGTTTTTCAACTTTCATTTTAAATATCTTGAATTTTTCAAGAGCGAGGGATTTATCATTAATTAAGTAAACATAACCATAACGCGAGAAATCATCATTGAAGGTTATGAAATATTTGTTCCCACATATAGTAGAAAGTAACGGTCCACTAATATCGGTGTGACTTAGATCCAAAAGATCATTGCTCCTAATAGATCCCTTCCTTATAGTTTTAGTCAGCTTTTTCTTATGCAATAATAACATTATTAAGAATGGGCCAATGGGACTACATTTCTTTTTTTTTTGGCAATTGAGCTTATTCAATGGAGGTCTTCAGTCTGTCTATTTCTTTGTTGGCTTATCGGCCGGGATATTGGGCTAGTGACAAAAGAGATTGGATGATCTTTCCGTTCACAAAACCTTCTCATATAAGGAACACAGAAACTAAGACAAAGCTCCTATTACCCTCTCATATAAGGAACACCAGAGACATCAGCAGATGCAAACTGAGACACTAGAGGTGGGAAGACATCAATCCAAATAGTAAGTTTTTCGGCCTATGAACCCAAATTGGCTAGGAGACTTGGCACCTGATTCCCCTCTCAATAATGTGGGTAGTTTGGTCTTCAACCTTAAGACACCGATGATCCTGGGCACAATTGTCATTGAATCTTCCTCTAACCAGACTTGAATTGCATGTAGATGGTTAATTACATAAATAATGCCGGAGAATGGTTGTATTTTCAGTGCGAATCCACTATTGAATGGATCACATATCGCACAGATCTTAAAGCACTTGAATTGCCTGGTAGCTCTTTCTCACTTGACATACTCAGCCTTGTATTCGACAGTGCTCTTATTTGTTGGTTTTGAAGGCTGTTCCTTTAAAGCAAAATCTAAACCCAACAGACCCAGTGCTATTTTTATGTCTCGTTTGCATCTCATATAATTATTTTCAGTCAAGATTTCAATAGCAGACAATTGGCTTGAAAAAGGAAGAGGCATTCAAAATTGTGGAAACAACATATTTTATTTAATATCATCCAAAAATGATGCATGCAATCAATGGATGATAATATATCTATCTAATTAACTTGGGTTATTAATTAGATAGTTTGTAATCAACTTGAAAAACACATAAGTCTAATTACAGTAAGAGCCTCGGTGCATCATTGTAGAGTCGCCTTTGGGCTAACAATACAACACGCTATAAAGTACTCTTAAGACATATCATGACACCAATTAACAAAATCACATCAGTTTTCGAAACACCATTACCTTTGGGCAGAAGAATGATTCTAGGCTAATGCAATCACATTAATTATTTCATATTATTTTTCCAAATCATCATACACAATGACACCATTGGGCAAGATATTGCATTCAATGATCTGGCAAAATGCAATGCTACCTTTTTTTTGAGAAAATCAGAAAAATATCAGTGAGTGTGCTACTTTGGTGGCTACCACCCACTTCAATTTTAAAATATTCTCTTAATGGGAAAATAAGGATATGCTTTATGCCCAACAAATTTCAATCACAAAAATAATGGTTTATATGACAAAAGCATAACCATCAAACATACTACAAACATAATCAAAAACACATGTGATTGATTAAACAAGAATGTTAATTACAAAAAGCATATATGGCAGCAAGAAATGTCCAAAATTTAACAATTTAATAATTAATATGCATGAGGGCCTAATTCAAATTATTCAGTTTTTAAACAATATTTAAATGGGTTTCTAACTTTTAACCCTAGGGCCAAAACCCATTCTGGTCCATTAAAATGCAATCAAAATGAAATAAACATGGGCTGACTAAATAAAAGGCCCAACCCACAATCATGGACTTATTCAGATTGGCCTTTACAAGCCCAAGCCCAAGAAAAAACCCTAAGCTATTCTCTCCCTCACTATCTTCTTCCTCTTCACACGGCCGCCGCTGTTCCTTTGTTTTTTTTTTTTGGGATGGAAGCAACCCGTGGCTGCCTCCCATGGCAGCCACCGCGCCGGCCACTGCAAGCGGCCGGTGAGGCTCCCCGGACCACCGCGTCGCCTGAGACGCGCGGCCGGCCGTGGGGTGGCCGGGAGAAGGCCCCCACGGCCGAGCCTGGCGGCGTCACCGCGAGGCCCCACGGCCTGCGGCCGGCCGTGGGGTGGCTTGGGATGCGCCTCCGGCTTCCCAGCCGCGGGACCATGCCGTCCGCCTCCCTGGGAGGCCGGACGCAAGTCCAGGAAGGCCTTGCCTCCCCTTCCTCCTTTTTTTTTTTGTTTCATCATCCTCCGTGTTTAGATCTATAAGGGGATTTGAAACGGGAAGATGGAAGCAGATGAAGTAGGGAAGAAGATGAAGTCTGCGGGAGAAGGAAACATGAAGTTTTTTCTTTTTTTGGTCCGAAAATAATATACAATGGCAAATTTAAATTAAAATCAAATCATATATTTGATTATCAATGAAAAATCAGTGTATGCATATTTATGCAGAAGATCCATTCGCCAATGCATAAAATTAATCCGTAAGTCCAGATGAAATCATAATTGTGTATGAAGGACTCTAGTCTTAGCATGGAGGCTCTGATATCAAATGTTAATTATAAAAATAATAGCATGCTAAGATTTAGAATCACAATAATATCGTATTTAAGTTTGAGAGATATACCTGTGGAAGACATACTGAATACGTTCTTCAATCACCTGGAATAATAGCGGCTGGATCTTTCCTTCCTTGCTCCTCACAAAAGATAGCCGTCAATGGGGCAAGCTATCAACCATATGGAAAAGAGAAGGAGACCTAGCCTTTATATAGGAAATATAAGGGAGCCTTCCCATTAAAGGTTCCAAAACCCTAATTGGGTTTCCTGGCGTACATACCAAAATACCACAATAAATAGAACTCAATCCTATACATCCAAGGTGCACAAAGCCCATAAACAAAATGATCGCACATCATATTGAGCTTAACCATAGTGCAATTCTGAGCCATACGTCTAACCCGTTTTATAAAACAAAAATACGCAATCAGTGCAAGCACATATTTTGAAATTATTCTAACATGGAGATCATATTTGAATGACTGAAGACAGACAAGAATAGCATCCACGTCCATCACAGAGATCTCGAGTATCTTCAAGAAGCTGGCCGATACTTCAGAGCCTATGCAGTCTACTCTGCCATCCATGTTCTTCATTAGATGGAATCATGACCACATCTTCTTCTTCAGAATGATATCATGACTGCATCTTAGTCATAGATTTGTAGAGAGGGGAAAACAAAAGCCGCCGCATGCATGCATTACAAGGGAGCAAACAGAATTTTCCATCACAACTTGCAAAACCATCTACTAATATAACCTGAAGGTGACGAGGTAAGAAGGAAACTATGACGAGCATAAAGAGATCTGTGTTGGAAACTCAACATTACGTATGAAGTTCCTTTGCCGGTTCTACTTCACCCAAGAAGCTCTCTACCTCAAACCCACTGCAATAAACTCATTTAAACCGGGGACCTTGGAGTTTACAAGTTCAGAGATAACCTTGAGTGGAAGTAAATCAAAGATAAGGCAGATTGTGACCGTTTACACTTGAGGACTTCATTCATGGCTAGCTTCTTGCAACACGCGGCAGTCTCGCTGGGTGCTGCTAGTTTCATTCAGACCACAGAATGCATCCTAGTTTTTGTCACTGCAGCACATAACCAGGAACTGATCCTCCACAGCCAGCCTCATCCTCATCACCTCAATTATGGGATCGATTATTGGGTTTTTTAGCTCACCTCAACAATGGGATCCTAGTTTTGCATAAGTCCATGTTGCATTGTCAAGGAGACGCAGCTAAAACTCAGCATATCAAGTTCCTAGTCAATAACTATATTACCATCTTTGTTTTTGCTATACATTGTTTAAATGTATTTTGTTGAAAAATGCTTGTTAGGTGCCCGTGATCTGTGTTGCTGCTAGGATATGGGTTAAGTCGGTCGCCGCCCAAGGTGTGCTGAGGTCGGCCGAGACCGAAGTATGCTAAGGCCAATCAACACCGAGGAAGGACGAGGTAGGCCAAAACTAAGGAAGGAGGTAAGAGATTAACTTGCAAAAAAGTCCACTTATCAGAAGGTTTATGGCGGAGGATCCTCGGATGCTTAAATTAGTAGAGATGTAAAGCAACAGTGGGAAAGAGAGAGAAAATGAGTGTAGAGAAGTGCTTCAAAAAAAGTGGGAGTTTACGAATCCTTATCTGAGGGTCCCTCGGCCTATATATAAGATGAGGAGCGGTATCTACTATCTAATTTATTGGAAAATGTCATAACTACACTATAATGGCTAATCGTGCATTAACGGTATGGTAACGAATTTCCACAATTGATATGCGACGATAATCGCGTTGATCGTATCTTTACTATTACACTGGTGTAACTATTGTTAAAACTATGATTGCAACTTATTCAATAACCTCTAGCATTACTCCTAGGCAGGATTGATCAGAAGGTCATATCGACCAATACCAAGATAATTTACTTTGGTTTAGGCCGAGGTCAATAAGATCGAAACAACTTGAGATCAAAATGACCAATATTTTTTCTATCGATATGCATACCAAAAGTTTTTTTTTTGGGTTCACAAGCTAGGAGGTCTTGTTCTGGTTCAAATTTGGCCCGAGGGTGACCACGCCGGAAGAGTCAAGGGAGCTGCCGATAATGGGAGGAAGAAGACGAGGGCCACCTCCTGTGCGCCGGCGGCGGCGGACCTGCACAAAGCCTCATCGGTGTTTCCGATGAGGACCCTCCGACGATCAAGTTAGAGTGGGATAAATTTGGTCCAGCCAAAAAATTCCTTAAAAGTTACATGACCGAATTATTTATAGTTCCGGTGGAAGGCCCAGGTGGCAGAGGCACTGTCCGCCCTCATCATGAGAGGGGGCGTGGCTCTAAGCTGAATGGCGAGCAGCTAAGACTGGTTGGCGGCGTGTGGTGCCATCCATTTTCGAGAACGGTAAGGTATTGACAGTCGCAGCAGGGTATGACCGGAGTAGTCATGGCATTGTCCTCTGACTGTCGAGGGCCAGCTATCGAAGCGTGGCACTGTGGCGTTGTAATGTACGGCCACATAGAAGGGCGTAGGTGCACACATGGGTGCAGTTGTTGGCTAGGCCGAACCTGTTGAAAGGTCGCATCATGCGTTTGGCGAGATCGGCTAGATAGATGCTGAGGGCAGCTCGGCTTCCCGTGTTTCGAGGTGTCATCGGTGGAGCGCCCCGAGCTCGAGGGTCGGAGCATACTACTGAAGTAGGCGCTTCGAGCTCAGTCGGGACGGGTCGGGAATATCCAAGGTCGATGGAGCTTTTGGCGGAGTCCAAGGCTGAGCTGATTCTAGGTCGAACCGAGGATTCAACCGGTCGGTGTTGGCATTTATTGGGCCAAAACTAGGTGGCCATTTAGTCGTGGGCTGGACGATCCATTTCGTCCCCCATCATTTGCCCCTGACTTCCGAGATCTAGTTGCCCTCCAACTCGGGCGATGGAAGTAGCCGGACTATTGATTGTCCAGCACTTCAGTCAAATGATCAGGAAATGGTTCTTACCGAGTTGGATATACCTCGGCGCAATTCATGGCTGGAGCTCTGCATCGGGCTTGGGTGGCTTGAGCCGCCACATTTTCCTGAGTAGAATCCGTCGTTGGAACTTTTCAGTGTTCCACGTGGGCATTCTTTTCTGAAGGATTGCTGGAATGGAACGAGAAGAGGTCGACCATTAATACCCCATCCCTTGAAGCATCTCGTCCAGCGGAATGCAAGAAGCCAGCCATTAATGCTCCCTTCTCTGAAGCATCTCGCCTGATGGAATGTGAGAGGCTAGCTATCAACGTTTCAATCTCCGAAGCGCCCTCCATAATGACCAGCATTTAGTGCGGCGCTTCAGGAAGATTTGCTGAGGCCGTCTTGAGGCCGGCCACTGGCGAACCCTGGCTCGTCTGATCTCTCAGGCCGCCCGATCAAAGCTGCTATAGTGGGCTATATAAGGCCTGAAGGGGGGTCCTAAGACCGTTATTTGATCCTCTCCCACTTCTAGTCCTTTTCTTTTAGTCGCCATTGTCGTAGTGTTCAAGCTTTCCTTCAGATGCTCTGGAAGCCTTTCGTCGACCTTCGTATCGGGCACTACTTTCACCGCCCGAGGGTCATTCTCCTTCTTTTCCCGATCATCTTCTCCGGCGAGCTTTTGAGTAAGCATTTTATCCCTTCTCTCGGTCGCTCGGAAAGTCTTTTATCTTCACCCTTTTTGTTATCCTGTGACCAAGGCAATGGATTCGCCGGCGAGGGCTTCAATGTTCGATGTAGGTCCGTCCCGAGCTCAGGCTCCTTGCGATACGGGGGAGGCCAAGCTCGAGGTGAACCCGAGCTTGTATGGGACCGGCTCACTCACGAGTGATAAGGATCTGGGCTCAGTCCGAGCCCGATTCTTCATTTCTTCGGAGTTTGTCCTCGAGCTCCTGGACCTCAAAGGGCGAGTCACCAACCCGCCTAGTGGTTGGGTCGAAGTATACGTAGAGACGCTCCGAGAAGAGCTGAGGTTCTCTCTGTCTGGATTTGTGGAAGAGCTCTTGACGGCCTATGGTCTGGTGCCTGCACAGCTCGCCCCGAATTTGTAGAGAATAATTATCGGCTTCCTCGTCCTTTGCCTGGCACATGGTCTGTCCCCTTTGGTGAATGTCTTGAGAAGTTGCTTCTTATTAAAAGGCAACCTCGTGGACAAACCCCGTGGACAAAGGATGGTGGTACTTCTTCCTCAGAGGAGGCCGTAAGCTTTTTGGAGGCATGCCCACTTTCATCCACGGATGGAAGGATAACTTTTTTTTATTTCCTCCGAGCGATCGTGGGGATTTAATCCGATCTGAAGCTTTTCGTTGGCTTTGGCGAATAATAGGCTCTCGCAGTTGTCACAATCCGAGCAGGGGGTCTTAGATAGTTTGCTCGGATTGAAAGTAACTCTTCGGCTTCCTGACCTGCTCAGCGAGGAGGCTTTAGTGAATCTTGGTCTGAGCCCAGCTCGTCCCGAGGGTAAGAGTAGTTTAGTTGCTTCTTTCTCCCTCTCATGCTAGATTCTGAAAAAATTATTTGTTACCAGACATCGCAAGGATGATCTACAATACTGAGACGCTGATGGCCACATACAGGAGGAAGAGGGCCGCCCCCGAAGGGGTCTGACCTGAAGAGAGGCTGAAGAGAGCAAGAGTTGCTCCTGGCCTCAAGACTGAGTGGGGAGAGCTTGCCCCAATTGAGGTCGTCGCCCCTATTCAGGTCGGGTTCAGTCAGGGCCCTGCGGTGGAGGTCGAGGTATCCCAGTCAGCGGTTGGAGAGGATCCTTCTGACCAAGTAGCAATTATACCCGCCGATCAAGTCCCCGAGGTCGAAGTAGTCGCCCAGCTATTCGAATCGAATCCCGAGCTGGGGAGCAGGCCCAGGACTTCAGTTCACCCTACAGTCCCGACGTGTGCCGAGGCTACGACTTTCGCCAAGGTTCCGACCTTAGCAGGAGTCAAGCTCATGTTTTCCGAGTCCAGTGGGGAGCGACTGCAGCATCAGCATCGTGCGTTTGAGGACGACTCAGCCCTCAAGACCGAGGATGTTGCTCGCTCGTGCGTGGCATCAAGCTTCCGCGGGACCGTGCACTGATGGAAGAGAACCTTGGCGACCTCATCCATCATGTCTACTCGGCGAGCGTGCGGATGAGTAATGCGGCCATTCCATTCCTTATTTATTTTCTTTGTGAATGTTCGGCCTTTGCTAACACTTTATCTTTTCGTGCCAGTCTCTTCATGTGGTCGACAAGCTAATATCCGACATGCTTGCCGATCGAGAGGAGCTGAGGCTGCTCAAGCCGAGGATGATGCGTGCTGAGCTTTAGGAACAAGAGGCCAAGGCCTAGGCGGCAATTCACTACGCAGCGGCAGCAAGAGGCCTTGGTACGGGCGGCAACCATTGAGTAGTAGCGGCGTGAGGCCAAGGAAAAGGCTACAGTCGCCGCGCAACGACTTCGGAAGGCCAAAAAGAAAGTGCGGGCTACCAAAGTCCTGATAAAGGACAGGCTCAGCCAGATCCAAGATATGGAGGCCGAGCATTCCCATGCTCACTCATCTGCTGCAAGCTGCATCTCTAAGCTTGAAGCCACCCTGATTAGACTACAGGGCAAAGCGAAGGAACGAAAACTGAAAATCGGACGGCTTGAGAATCTAGTGGAGACGTCCGCCCGTTAGGCCGTCAAGAAGTTTCGTCAGTCGGAGGAGTACTTCAACGACGAACTAGCGGAAGGGGCTACTGCTGCCATGGTCCAAGACTTTGATAATTGTTGCCTCCAAGTCCAGCAGTTCTGCCCTAGAGTCGACCTTAGCAGGCTTGAGCCAAATCTAGACGAAGCTGCTAAAGCGGACGGGGATGCTGCGGAGGCCAATGCCGAAATCAGGCCAGAGATATCCCCCGAAGCCGCCGCCGGGATGGAATTAATTGCCATTTCTAATGTCGGTGTTGGAGCTGGGGCTGCCTCCGAGGTTAGCGAGGATGGCGCTTCTGAGGTTGTGACTAGGATGGAGGCCGCACCTGACGCCAATGTGGAAGTCGTCCACGTCGATTAACTTTTGTTTTTATTTTTGTAAAGTCGGGCGTCTAGGCCTTTTGTAGTCAACCCGACCTCAAGGTCGAGCACCCTTATATTTGGCCTTCAACCTTTGTTATCAATGAAGTCTGCATTTCTTTCAACATGTTTTGCCTTTGATTAAGTATTTGAGCTCGTCCCACTCCATGCCCGGTTATCGAGATCCGAACTACGTAGTTTAGGTCCAGGCCTATTTCGTATAGCAGGAGCCTCGTTTGGCATTTGCTGAAGTCCTCAGGCTCGGCATGTATTTTCAATTCGAAGATAATCCTCCCGAGCTTGTAGCTCTTTGTTTGATATCGCGAGTTACTTTGAGCCTCGAGAATAGGAATCCACTTGAGGGCTAATGCCCGCTCAAGATTAGAAATCCGCCCAAGGGACAACACCAATTCGGGAATAATAATGAGCTCGGGGATAAGCATTTATCCGAGGTAGAAATCCGCTCGAGGACTAATGCCGGCTCGAGATTAGAAATCCGCCCGAGGGACAACGCCAACTTAGGAATAATAATGAACTCGGGGATAAGCATCTACCTGAGTGTAGAAATTTGCTCGAGGGCTAATGCCAGCTCGAAATTAGAAATCCGCCGAGGGACAATGCCAACTCGGAAATAATAATAAGCCCAAGAATAAGCATCTACCCGAGAGTAGAAATCCGCTCGAGGGCTAATTCCAGCTCGAGATTAGAAATCCGCCCAAGGGACAACGCCAACTCGGGGATAACAATAAGCTCGGGGATAAGCATCTACCCGAGAGTAGAAATCCGCTCAAGAACTAATGCCAACTCGAGATTAGAAATCCGTCCGAGGGACAACGCCAACTCGAAAATGACAATGAGCTCGGGGATAAGTATCTACCCAAGAGTATATATCCGCTTGAGGGCTAATGCCAACTCAAGATTAGAAATCTGCCCGAGGGACAACCCCAACTCAGGAATAATAATGAGCTCAGGGATAAGCATCTACCCGAGAGTAGAAATCCGCTTGAGGGCTAATGCTAGCTCGAGATTAGAAATCCACCCGAGGGACAACGCTAACTCGAGAATAATAATGAGCTCGGGGATAAGTATCTACCCGAGAGTTGGACAAGCATTACAGTTGTGGGACGCTCTGGCTCCCGGGCACCCCGAGTCGAGCCCGAGGGACAATTTTGTAGATGCCCTCCACTCAGATCGGGGGCGTACTTGTAGAATCCTACGAATGTGGGTACTCTTCCTTGGCTCCCCATTGACGCCGCAAGGCATCCCGAACTGAGCTCAAGGGATGACTTTATAGATGCCCCCCACTCAGATAAGGGGCGTACTTGTAGAATCCTATGAACGAGGGTGCTCGTCATTGGCTCTCCGTTAATGCCGCAGGGCATCCTGAGCCGAGTTCAAGGGATGACTTTGTAGATGCCCTCCACTCAGATCAGGGGCGTATTTGTAGAATCCTGCGAACGAGGGTGCTCTTCCTTGGCTCCCCGTTGACGTCGCAGGGCATCCCGAGCCAAACTCGAGGGATGAATTTGTAGATACATCCTACTCAGATCAGGAGCGTACTTGTAGAATCCTGCGGACGGGGTGCCCTTCCTTGGCTCCCTGTTGACGCCACAAGGCATCTCGAGCCGAGCTCGAGGGATGACTTTGTAGATGTCTCCCACTTAGATCAGGGGTGTACTTGTAGAATCCTGCGGATGGGGATGCTCTTCCTTGGCTCCCCATTGGCGCCACAGGACATCCTGAGCCGAGCTCGAGAGATGACTTTGTAGATAGAACCTGCAGTTGCGAGGCCCTCAAGCTCTCGCTAAGTCTTGCAGGGCACCCTGAGGTGAGGTCAAGGGGCGACTTTATAGATATTTTGGTATATAACTCATGCCGCCAGGGCATCCAGAGTGCGTCGAGCCCACTAGGGCATTTTAGAGATGCCTTGGAAAAGTTCCGAAGGATAACTTCATTAATTTACATAGTCTGAAAAAAGAAATCCTTGACCTGGAGGGGCTAAGGTCCTTTCCTGGAAAAGTAATTTTCATCTCGAGTCGCCAGTCCCGGGCCGATGAGAGTGTGGTCTCTTCCCCAGCCCCTTGGAGCCAGGGCGGCGTTAACACATAGGACGTGCAGTTGGGGCATTGATGGTGTCCATGTTGGGGCGACTGTCGTCGGGCCCGTCAGATGGCCCTAAAGTCTATCCGTCGAGCTCCATCCTATCGGTTGGTCTGCCGACAAACCGGCTCAACAAGCCTTGGCGGACGATCACTTCAATCTTATTACGGAGCTGGTACCAATCCTCTTTGTCATGACCGTGATCCCTATGGAAGCAGCAATATTTATCAACACTTCCGTGACTTGGACAGTCGCATCTTCGGCGGAGATCGGAGGTAGTCGGAACCCTCAATTTCTATGAGGATCTCGGTCCGGGAGGACGTGAGAGGAGTGTACTCCTCAAAGCTTCGATGGGAGACATGTCATCCGAACCTCCGAGGGGACCTGCTCCTCGATCGATAGCGCTCCTCGCGGAGTTCCGCGGTCCGATCCCAAAGTATCTGGATTTGCCGCCCCGCTTTCTCGACTTTTCTGTCGAGTTTGATGATTGATGAAGCTCTAGCCGGATGAAGGGTTTGAATAACCATGGCAAGAGCTTGGACTTGCTGGGCGAGCAAATAAAATTGCTCTAGCTAGATCTGAGAAATTTGGTCTGCCGGTACATTGGGTGTAGGGGGTGGACTTTGGAGGGAGCAATCGGGAGCTAATTCCTAGCCACTCTTCGCGTTTGGGGCTCCCTGGCTCATTATCCCCGTGGTCACGACTCAAGCCTTCCCTTCCTCTAGCGCCAGAAATGTTGTGGTTTAAATTTAGCCCGAGGGTGACCACGCCGGAAGAGTCGAGGGAGCTGCAGATAATGGGAGGAAGAAGATGGGGGTCGCCTCCTGCGCGGCGGCGGCGGCAGACCTGCACAAAGCCTTATCGATGTTTCTGGTCAGGACCCTCCGACGATCATGTTAGAGTGGGGTAAATTTGGTCCAGCCAAAAAGTTCCTTAGAAGTTACATGGCCGGGCTATTTATAGTCCCGGTGGAGAGGCCTAGGTGGCAGAGGCACTGTCCGCCCTCATCATGAGAGAGGGCATGGCTCTGAGTTGAGTGGCGCGCAGCTAAGGCTAGTTGGTAGCGTGTGGTGCTATCCATTCTCAAGAACGGTAAGGTGTTGATAGTCACAGTAGGGTATGGTCGGAGTAGTCATGGTGTTGTCCTTTGACTATCGAGGGCCAGCTATTGAAGCGTGGCACTGTGGCGTTGTAATGTACGGCTACATAGGAGGGCGTGGGTGCACACATGGGTGCAGTTGTTGGTGAGGCCGAACTCGTTGAAAGGTCGCATTATGCGTTTGGCGAGGTCGGCTAGACGGGTGCTGAGGGCAGCTCGGCTCCCCATGTTCCGAGGTATGATCAGTGGAGCGCCCTGAGCTCGAGGGTCGAGACGTACTACTGAAGTGCGTGCTCCGAGCTCAGTCCGGATGAGTCGGCGAATATCCGAGGCTGGTGGAGCTTTTGGCGGAGTCCAAAGCCAAGCTGATTCTAGGCCGAACCGAGGATTCAACCGTCGGTGTTGACGTTTATTGGGCCAAAACTGGACGACCTTTTAGCTGTGGGCTAGTCGATCCATTTCGCCCCCCATCAGGTCCATTTGTCAAGTTTAGGGGCTCTTAGTCCCCAAAAGCTGCACATCTGGGTATTGGTAAATCTGGTCGCTAATCAAAATGTTTGGTTGGCACTCGTCAGCTTTGGTTTATGCACTGAACTATCAAATGTAGCCTATCAATTTAAGTAATGGTTAACCCCGAAGTGGGGGGGGGGGGGGGGGGGGGGGGGGGGGG
>JAOXJJ010000760.1:41973-58845 GCA_025769935.1 Phoenix roebelenii
TTTGTGAGCGATAGTGAGTGCTTATTATGCACGTACCTTAAGTCTCCCAAATTGCCCCTTTTTTATATAGGAGAGTCCGTCTTGTCATTACCTGGGTCGACGTATCGATGTGCAATGAAGCTAGGCAACAACAGTTGGTACGGTCGCAGTGCGAGGGTTAGTCTGCGTGGGTAGAGTGCAGTACAGGTGTGAATCTGAATATGGGGCTGCCATGACTGCGGACGGCTTAGGCTGTCAGTTGTTAGGGCTGCCAACCCTGGTCGGGGGCGTCGATTGGAGCTAAAGTTATTCACCTCTGTTCATGTTCGAGATCAGGGGGGTCGGTCTAGCCTGAAGTCGGGGTGTCCCATATTTTCCCCATCAATCACCATCCTTACCCCTTCAAAATATAGTGTGTGTGCCTTCTTTCAAATAGAATTTACTTTCTATTAGCTCCCTTATTGCCGCTTTAAATTGTTGTATTATTTTTTACCTTGACCTTTGTATTATCCAAGACCTTTGCTTGAGGAACATGATTGGAGTGGGTAAGCAAGGAGGACTCTATCTTTTGCAACAATCTACTGCTTTTGCAGTTACTGTGAAATCTACTCTAGAATTTAATCTTTAGCATTGACACCCATGACACTTGATTTCTTTTCCTTGCTAGGTCAAATAATGATATTTTTGTTTACAACAAATATATCATTGCAGTATGTGCCTTTTGGCAAAAGAAACTAGGGTTTCTTTTTTTGTTAGCTTATTTTCTACTTCTATCTCATTTGAATCGATTTACTGTAAAATTTGGGGTAGATACAAAGTACCATCCTTATCTGGTGCATATTATTTTTTAATAATTGTTGATGATTATGCTCATTGCACTTGGGTGTATTTGATGAATCACAAATCAGAAGCACCTCATTTTTTGAAATCTTTCATAGCCATGGTGAAAACTCAATTTAATAATTTTGTTAAAAATATTAGAAGTGAATGTATCAAAAAAAAAAATCAAAATGATAATGGTCTTGAATTCTTTTCGCAAGATAAAATTCAATTTTCAAGAATATGGGATCCTTTAATACCATAGTTGGGTTGGAACTTCTCAACAAAATGAAATTACTGGAAAAAAACATCGATTTTTATTTGATGTTGTTAGAGAATTAAGATTTCAAGCACGTTTGCCCTTGACCTTTAGGGTGATTGTGTTCTTATAGCTTCCTACTTGATTAATCTAATACCTTCTCTTATTTTCAATTACAAGAACCCAAATAATTTGTTGCTTAACTTTAAACCCACTTATAAGCATCTTCGTATTTTTTTCTTATTTAGTTTATGTTGATAATATCCACCACAAGTATAAATTTATTGCTCCTGCTTGATGGTGCGTGTTCATTAGTTACCCATGTAGTCAAAAGGGGTATAAGCTTTAAAACCTTGATAACCACACCACTTTTACCAGCCGAGACGTCAAGTTTCATGAATATATATTTCCTTTTCATGAATTACTTGTTAGTCCTACAACCCATTCTGGTATTCCATTATCAATTCATGAGTTGACACATAAGATATCACCCCCATATTTATTTGACACTTCTCTAGAATCTATACCAACTCCTAGTACTAATGAGGATCCCAATGAACACAATCATGATCCCATGATTCCTTACAGGCAATTCTTATGCTCCCATTATCCCTCATTGCTCCTCTGGACAACATTCGACCCTATGTTGGCTAAAGGATTAGGAGGGCTCCATTATTGCTCACTGCCATTCTCTATCGGCTTCTTCGAGTGTGATCTTAAAAAATACTATATATCCTATATCTCAGTACCTTAAATCTCAGAATTTTTTTAAGCCTCTCCTTGCTTTTGTTACAGGTTTATCTTCTAATTCTGAACCTAGAACTTTCATTTTCGTCCAGGCAATGAAGCATTCACATTAGAGAGATGCCATGGCAAAAAAAATCCATGCCTTCGAAGAGAACAACACTTGGACTATCACTTCTCTCCCACCAAAAAAGAAATCCATAGGCTACAAATGGGTTTACAAAATCAAATACCATGCCGATGGTTCCATTAAGATGTACAAGGCATGATACACTCAGCAAGAGGGGTTGGACTACCATGAATTTTTTGCACTAGTTACCAAGGTTAATCGCAGTGAGGTGGCTTTTAGCGGTACCTACCAACAATGGTTGGCCGTTATATCAACGATATGTGAATAATTCTTTCTTACATGGCGACCTACAAGAGAAAGTTCTTTATAGTTTTTCAATAAGGGGTAGAATCATGTTTTGTAAGCTCTATAAAGCTCTTTATAGTTTGAAGCAAGCACCACGGAATTGGTTTGTGAAGTTTCAACCACACTCTTTGAAGCTGGCGTTACACGATTTAGAGTTGATTTCTCATTGTTTATGAAGCATCATAGAGCTAGCCATATTTTTATCTTGATTTACCTAGTGAAGCAACCTAAGAGAGGAGTAAATTAGATTTCTCAAAAAAATTTCTAAGTATGTGTAGTGTAAAACTAACTTCTAAAAGTGTATATGAGAGGCTTAAGACAAGAGGGCACAATAAATATACAAAAAAATAAAATCAATAAAGAAAACAATCAGAACATCACAAACATAAAGAAAAAGAATTTATAGTAGTTCAATGTCAAACCTAGCACTTACGTCCACTCCCCCAGGCTCCCTTCTTAGAAATTTTTAATCCACTAATCATTCTCAAATGATTACAACTGTCGTATATTACTGACTAGGAATCCTAGCTTAACCCAAGTACTCACTCATTTTTCGGGCATGAGCAAATCCTCTATACTCCATTCCAAGGTACTAATCAACCTATCCTAAGTTTCAATACGCTTGAAACTTGTTACCCATAAATACAAAGAGAGATAATGAAAGAACAATGAATACAATAAATACTCCTTAATGAGCTGAAATAAAACCAATATAGCGCTTTTTAATTTGCTTGAGGGAAGCTCTTTTTGTATTGCACTTCAAGTGAAAATCTTCACTTAATGCTCTTGAAATGGTGGTTGTGCTTGCATTGAATGCTCTTCAATATATGGGGCTTTTTTTCTCTTTCAATATGCTTAATCTCTTCAATCTCCTTTCCATGTGCTTTTATTATCTTGATTATTGAAGCCTTTGATATCAACTAGAGGTGTTGGAGAATGGTTTTTGACCATTGAAGGCCATTGGAGAGTGGTTGGAAAGCATTTAATATAGTTTGTTCGTATTGAAAAACTAGCCATTATAGAGTTGTCATAACTAAGGTGTCAACCTTAGGTCTTTAGGGATTGATTCTTGGTCCTTATAGTCGACTCCTAGTCCTCAAAGGTCAGCTCTTAAAAGGCTAGAAAAACTCTATTTTCTACCTTTGGCTTTCCAGAGGTCGACTTATGAATTTCAAGGGTCGACTCTTGCATCTTGGGGTTGACTCATGAAAGGCCAAAAAATGAGTTTCTTTTGTTTGACCTGTGGCTCTTTAGGAGTTGACTCCTACAATCTAGGGTAGACTCCTGGCTTATGCCAATCAGCTCCCAAATGCTAGATTCAATTTTTAAGGTTCAGAGGTTAACTCCTATGCACTTGGGGTCAACTCCTGATGCTCAAAAAAATTTAAGTCCTCTATTTTGACTTGTGGGAATCCAAGGATCATCTCTTATCATGCTTGAGTTAGCTCCTATGGTGTAGAAGCCTCCAAATAGCTTCAAACTCCTCTCCAACTTCAAAGTTTTGATCTTTTGAGCTTCTCCATGCTCCTCTAACTGTTCAAACTTCTAAAGCTTCCTCGAACAAAAAATTAAACTACTCCAAAAGAAACAAGCATCAGTAACATACTCAATTATTTTATATCATCAAAATCAATCTCTTGGGTCAACATCTTGTATACATTAATATCATCATCACTGACAATGACTCTATTATGATTGATCATGTCAAGTCTTTCTTAAGCTTCAAATTCAATGTCAAATATCATGGGCATCTTAAGTTTTTCCTTGGCATTGAGGTGGCTCGATCATGCAAAGGTATTTTCTTGAGTCAATGGAAACATACTCTAGACATACTTGATGATGCTGGTTATTTAGGTGCAAAAATTTCTGATTGTCCAATGGAACAACATTTGAAGTTCAACAACTGGATTGCACCTTTACTTTCTGACCCTTCATCCTATCATAGGCTTGTCGAATGACTCATTTATCTACTGTCACATGTCCCAATATCATCTATTTAGTCAATATCCTCAGCCAATTCATGAGCCAGCTAAGAAAACCTCATATGAATGCTGCTTGGCATATCTTGCGCTATTTAAAAGGCACTCCTAGTCAAAGCATTCTACTTTCTTCTCAAATTCCTCTCTATCGTTCAGCCTATTGTGACTTTGATGGGAAAGCTTCCCTACAACTTTATGCTCAACATCAAACTATCGTATTTTTTTGGATGACAGTCCAATCTCATGGAAAACAAAGAAGTAACATGTAGTTTCACAATCCTCTACTAAGGCTGAATACTATTCCATGGCAGCTACTAGATGTGTGCTAACTTGGTTATGCTACTTGTTGAATGATTTGAAAGTTGATCGCCATCCACCATCCACTTTATATCGTGATAATCAAGGGGCTTTAGACATTGCTACAATCCTGCTTTTCATGAAAGAACCAAATACATTGAAATAGAATGACACTTGGTCCATGAAAAAATTTCATAAGGGGTTCTTCAAACAAAGCATACACCATCTGCAAGTCAACTAGAAAGCTTTGGTTGCGATCAATTTAGTCACCTTGTTAGCAAGTTGGGCATCATCCCTGCACCAACTTGAGGGGAAGTGTTAGAGAAAATCAAGGAAGTTCAAAGGCACATAGTAGAATTCCTTTGCACTGAAGTATCTTTCCAGATTCATTGGAACACAAAGCACATGAAAAAATCAAGGACAGTCAAAGGCACATGGCAAAATTTCTTTGTACCAAAGATCTGTCCAATTCATTGGCATGCCAAGCACATGGGAAAATCAAAGATAGTTAAAAATACATGGCAAAATTCATCTGCATGAAAGACCTATCCAAATTCATCCTATACATATCACAATATTTCTTTTTTTTGTATTTTTTACCATTTTTGACCTTTAGATTCTGCATGAATGATAGGATCTCCTCTGTTCAATTGTTGTATATATATATTCCACTTCATAATGTAATAGACAACAAACCATCTTTAAGTCTCCATATTATTTTATAAATCCAATAACAAATATCATGATCAACCGATGGCCAACCAACATCAAAACTTTTGTCATGTGTAGGATTTTTTTGTAACATCTTTCTAATCAAAATTTTGCAACCCGATCTTGACAGAGTGGTACCTTTACCATTTTTGCGAAACTCAAGTCATTATTCCATTTTTGAAATCTTAGACTGGGCATTACAAGGAGTAACGACAAGAGGCTAGGCATAGGTTGAGAATATTTAAAACTTTAAATTGTTCCAAGAAAAAGACCTAAAATCAAGAAAATAAAGGATTGGCCTTATCGCAGTCTTAGACTAACCAAAAATCCGAATCCCTTAAACTTAGCTAGGCAAAGTTTACAATGACCAAGGTGGTCCTCTTCGACCAAAGCCTACCATATTGAGTGTTTTATCTTCAATAAAAAGTATTGAAGGTCAGAAGCTTATATTCCCCATTGCTAGTGGACCACCTGATTAGCTAGGTAATCCTCCCTCGTTGTTACTGTTAAAGGAGTCATGCATTAAACCAAAGCCATTCACCTTTTGCTTCATAATGCTACCTTCCTACTGGAGGATTTCTATTTCAAAGATCATAGATACATGATAGCAAGCAAGTTTACGCAGGGAATATATAAGGTAAAACATCTAACAACCAATTGGTGACTTTGGCCAATGATGAAAAAATTTCTTTTTCACAGAAGGGTAAAGGAATAGGTATCCAGTAACATAGTTAAACAATTCAAATTTAAGACATTTTTATTCTAGGATACATTGTCAACATTATCCACTGCTATGAGCATCACTGCAAACCTTGGTCGCAGTCTATATAGCTGCAATCTCAAACCACACCCATGCAAAACTATAAAGAAACTTTCAAGAGAGAATTCTGATCCACTCCTCTAATATAAAATCCCAAACTGCATTACGAGAAGAAAAACTGAAAGCTACTTATATGCTGCACTCTCACAAAAAGTTCACCTAAAGGCATCACCTCGATCCCAATCCAGCAAGGAGCATTCAGAGTCAAAGCCAAGGTAGTTAGAGGACCTGTGAACTTTATTGGGACTTGTCTGACCTTTCAAGTGTGGTGATCTCTGATTAAATACTGAAGGTTTGCTGGTCTTGCTGGGGCTTGCATCACTGATGATGGAAGGGAATGGTGAGAGGAATCTATTCGTATAGGGGGAATACTGATCAGAACAAATGTCAGTTCCCACCCGTTGTTTTGGTGTGCTCAATGATCTAAACCTTGCCTTAGTTGATGCTGTTGATGCCATGTAGTTTGGAAATGAAGGGGACGGCCAGAAGGAATCGTCATCCCTTGTGGAAGTTCGTCTTGACCGGTTAAATGATCTCCTGCCAAAATATCTGAGTTGAGTTTCTTCTGCCTCATCTTTGTTGTCAGAATCCAAACAGATTTGTGAATTTGAAACATGAATGTCCTGATGGAGTTTTTCCTCTGGACTTGGACTCGGATGAACCACAGGAATGTCCTTATCCAATGGCTGTGAGCCAACCCATTGCTCTAGCCAGCTCCATCTATGGTTCAGATCATCAAAATCTAGTTCTTTAGATGATGGAGTTGTTGCCCTTCTCGCGTTTCTCTTCTCCTGATGAAAGAAAAAGATCAGAAGCATGGTGGCAAGTAAGACATGGATGCTTACTAATCAAAATGTGAACTAGACTCGTTGAAACACCCCTGTTAGGGCGAGCAGTAAAGAAGAGAGTAATGTGATCACCAGAAGCCCTACCTGATGGACTGATGCATATTCCATTGCTCTCTCCCGCTTTAGTGCGGCCTCTCGCCTGGTTTTCAGTATGGCATCAATCTCGTCCTTCGATAATATGCTTCCATCCCACCTTCTCTCATTGCTTTCTTGAAGCTGCCCAAGCAATAACAAATAAATGTGTAAATTTTATAATAGTAACTTATACTGCTCTGGGTAAAGTTTACAATAGGAGATAAATTTATGGCAAATCATGCAATGTTGTAGCCTTCTAATTTTTCAGACGATCACAAGCCACTCATACTCTTGGAAAGATAAGATAAACTGGCCATATAACACTGGGTGAAACAGGAAAATTAAATAGTTTAACAACATATACTGCCTGTTATTGGATGTAAAAGAAGATGCTGAAAAATTTCTATAATGAAGAAAATTAACCAAAGTACCAGAGGTTGGTACATCATGCACCTGGGCCACAGCAATATTGTGTGGACCTCCTGAGTATTTTTTTTCTGTATTTCAAGAATGGAGATAAATTGCAGATGTAGTAGTCCACTATTCTGGGCTAATGGGCTGGCTTGAAGAAGCCAGGCCCATTAGCAATCAATCATGGTCGATCACGATTGATCGGGGGAGGTGGAGAAGGAAAGGACTCTAAATAGGATGAGATTCCAGCTTTATTCGGCCAGTGGTTGGATCTCCTTGGACTCTCAGAGTCTGGCATGATCAAAGGTTGGGAGCTTCTATCATGCCCAGAACCCATCACCCGGGTCAACCACGTGACAAAGCTACATAATCCCTAAAGCAAAGCCATAGAGATCATGTAAGGCCTAAGACAAGCAATATCCACATATAACCAATAATAATCAAATTAATTCAATAAACCACTAACATTAAATAATCAACTAGTTCAATTACAAACTTTTAAATGTCCATCAGTATCAACAAAATAAAAGAGATAACTAGCAAGTCTCTAAACCCTATCCCACGCGTAAGCCCGTGGAGGCCATCCCATAACAAGGTTAGTCTGAACTATATCTTAATCGCCTGGTTTACATATTACTCTTATCAAATCAATTTTCACTTACAGAGTGTATTTCTCTCAAGTTCAAAGTATTATTGTTCATATAACTATGTTTTCAATAACTCATACATATAATATCCATACAAGTATATTCATACCACAAATTATATAAATCATACCATTATATGCCAAACCAAATTTATCGATGGAAAACTCCCGATGCAAATCCAGAAGTACAAATCAATAATATGTATATATATTTATAATTGTAACCAAGTACAGAGATTCTTACCTTTACCAAAGACTAACTAAATACAATAATCACGACCCACTTCACGATCTACGAGCTAGAGTGTAAAGTACACCGATCAGAACCTTTTCGCGTAGAAGACTTTCCCCTTATAGAATCAAACTCGAATATCAGAAGAAAAACATACATGGATTAATAACCCAGACAGCCTACCAACGTCCACCAGGGGTCCATCACTAGGTCCCCCAAGTCCCTTCATCACTTACCTAGGTCAACTAAAAAGAAACAAAAAAACTATTTGAGAGAAACTAGAGAGAAATAGAGAGAGAAAAGAGAAATGAGAGAAGGAAGAGGAGAGAGAAGAAGAGTGAAACCTCTCTCTCTTCTCTCTATATGAATGGGGAAGTTCATCTTCCCCTTCCCATCCCCCATCCCCCTGCAGGTCTAAGGGGTGGCAGCCATAGTGGCCCAGGCCGCCCGCCCCCACCACTTGATGGCAGCGACAACCTAGGCATTGCCAACAATGACGGCCAGCTGACACAAGGAAAAAGAGAAGAGGAAGAAGATCAATCCACACATATCTCGGCCAAGATCACTATCGATCACCTAGGCCAATAGCTGCACAATCTCAAGGGTCCCAACCAAGTTGAAGCCCGGCCTAATCCAACCATGTTATGTCCTAAATTTAGGGCATAATATTTTAGGTATCAAAGCCTAGGTTTGATCATAGGTAGAAAATTAAGCTTAGGTTTATGATTTGTAGGGGCATAGAACGAGTATAGAAGAGTTGGTTTAAATCAAAGTTGCACAACAGATGTTTGGTAGATAATTAGATGAAGACTAAGTACCTTCATTTGTTTGAGAGTGAAGTTAGGGTAAGTTTTGAGGACGAAACTCTTTTTACAGAGGTAGAATGTAATGGCCTGGTCAGGGCCCGGTCTGCTTGACCACCCCTACCAAGCTTTGGCTTGACCCAACCAAAGCTATGTGTGCCTCGCACGTGATGGGCGGAGACTTCCATCGAGAGTCTTTCTTTCTTCCTTCTCCCCTAACAACTCTAACTCGGAGTTGGAGACCTAGGACCGCCGAAGCCTTAGAATTCCTCTATAAAAACACCTCCCCACACCTTTGTGACCTCCATTACAAGCATCATGCCTCCTCCTCTCTTCTTTCTCCTTGTTTTGTCGGGTTCTTTCCACTATGGCCACTGGAAATCTAGGCTAGGAAACGTTATCGACGCTAAGGTAAACCCCATCCTTCCTTTCCTTTGTTTTCTTTTCTTCCCACGGCCTTAAACCACCATCATCGTCCAAGAAATCGGTTGAAAATCGACCAACAAATTCTCTTGTTCATTGCCCCCATTTTACATTTTTCTTCATTTTTCGAGCCACCGATGCTGCTGCCTCTTGATGCCGGACCCCTGGTCGAGTCCTCCAACCTCCCTACAACCTTTCCGGTGGAGCTATGATCGTTGGTGATTGGCCAACAGCCAAAAAATGGAGAAACCCCCTATCCTCTATTTTTTCAACCCCTTTTCCCATGATTTCTCGTCGGTCCGCCACCGCCATTGGTTATCCACCAGCCGCCGGCTATGCCCCCTAGCACAATTCCCAACGATCACAACCTCCTTTTCTTCTAGGATAGATAAAAACTCTCCCTTTCTTGTTTCTCTCTTTTCTTCCTTTTTCTCTCTCTAAGTAGACCTATGGACCCCAATGATGGATCCGGTCTTTCTTTCCTATGGAAACAAGTTAACCCCCATAAAGAGGCCCTGAACCACTATGGCTTCATGATTTATTGATCGAATTGCTTAGACCTAACCCATCTAAAGCAGTCGATTGTTGTACTGGCCAACTATTCCCTTTTCATGTTATTTTAATACTATTAAAATCATCAAATAGGAATTAATTTTATTTTTAATATTTTAAATAGGTTTAGTAGATTCATCTAGCAAACTTTGAAGGTTTAAAGTAGAAAAAGTAAGTAAACCTTACACTCCTTATAAATTTTCAAACTATCATATTTTTCATGCCTTTGATTTGCTATTTATAATACCATATTTTTCTTAAAATGAAGGATCAGTATATATGATATAGAAATCATACTTTATTATGAAAAGTAGTTCCATAAATATTTTTAATAAAAATGACATATTTATGAAGCGCAAATCTATCATGTCATTTAGTGTTTTTTCATCTACTTTGTGCATATTTTAAGAAAAATATTAAATATTTTAAAGGCTCTCAGATAGCTATGTATAAGCCCTTAGAATTGGGGAAGACGAAGCTAGCATCCATACAAAACACGACCCTGTCAGCAGATTTAAAGTTGTCATATGAAGCATGATACATTATCAATTACGAAACATGCCCCAATCTCAAGTACAAGTGACCCTAGTACGAATATATGTGAGCAATGCTTTAAATTATGATATAGCTAAATGGCAAAAAAAATGAATTAAGTATTTATTTGCAATACATATTTAGAACAATATTTATGAAATATGGATGATCTGTTCATGCATAATTTGTTTTATGAATAGCTTTATCACATTGTACCATGAAATACTTTATTTTTGTAATATCTGTTATTTTTTTAAATAATGCATGCATTATCATAGAAAATTTATGATTGATCCCATCAAGTAGTGTAAGTCTTACTTACTGAGCTAGGTAGCTCACATCTCTTTATTTTGTTTTTCTTTTTCTAAATGAATAGGATCACTAGGAACGAAGGATGGTCCAGACTTGAAGTTCACGCTAGCAAGCTCGGCAATTTTGTAGCAGAATTTTAATTCTTTAATTGACTATGAGTTTGTAGTTTGTGACTTTCCAAATTATAATTTAAATTATATGTTGAATAGAATATTAAACAAAATATTTTGAATCAATTACTTGATAGCGTTGAACATGAAGTAATAGGGGATGAGGTAACAAAATCAGTAAGCAGTGAGATTTAGGAACCTACCATTGTCTTTATATCCTCCTTTTCCTTTGATTTCCTATGGATAAGGTCTTTGCCATCACAATCCAGATTATCCTCGACAATTCTCATTCTGCTAGCACGGGCCAGTGATTGAATCTTCATAAGAGACTGCAAACCTTTGAGAGCAATGGCTGTCTGACGCCTCACTGATTGACCACGAACAAGAGCTTGAAGCCTAACCAGGCCCTTCAGTGCTTGCAAAGCTCTCCTTGCCTACAAGGAATTTGTAACCAAACCAAACACAAATGTAATGCCTGTCATACTAATAAACTCTTGAAAATTCAGTAAATAACGAAGGCTTTCTTTAAAGGGTGTGCTGAATTAAGTTTTCCATCCTCATCCAAGATGCCTACGCAGGAAAAAGCATAATTTGAGAAAAGTTGGTGTATCATGTGGATACATAAAAGTTCTGCTGAAGAACTTACGATTTAAGTATGTATGGATCAGTATAATAACCTTCAGGGAAGATAGGGAGAAAAGTAAATCTTTCTAGAGTGCTTTACAATACTAGTGTATACCGTCACATACCGGATAATATCATATCAGTACCAAACTGAGACTCACTATGCAAGACGTACTAAATCTCCGTGCACAAACCGACCTCCGTACTGGGCAAAACAATACTGTACCAGCATGGTACCAATATGGGATCCAGTACCAAAAAGGCAAACTTTATTCAGAACTTTTAATTAGAACATGGGCTTCGAACTAGGCTGAGATACAATTATGGATCAGTATCAATCACTCTCCTAGTTGATACCATCTGAAACAAAACTGAAATTGTCTGCTATTTTGACCAGTATAACTGTGTCATATAGTTGGAATCTTTGCAGCAAGATGTCAAGACAATTAAGATGATTATAATCTGAAAGAATATTTATGCTTCAGCCAAGCAAAAGTTTAACTAAAAGCTATTAGGAAGACCCCAGCCAATAACGCTATGATGTGAATGATATCAACTTGACCGACAATAAAATCATATTTGTCACTCTTTTATTTATCATTTGAACTAGAAAGGAGCCTACATGTAAGCTTTATTTTTATTTCTGTCACTTGAAAAGAAAGAACTTTGATGTGCATTGCAATAAGAAGGTAAATAACTTTTAAAAAAGAAAACTGTGATAAGACAACATTGCTTTAAGAACTCTAGAATCTAAATCATGGTAAAATTAACATACTCAAAGTCAAGTTTAGCTGTGACAAAAAATCGTATATGGGTCAATTTGTTAATAGAATCTTGGTTTTGCAGTTAAAGTTGGAATATTCTATTTAGTATTATATTATTTCACATACAAGAAGAATTGCTTCTTGGAACTTGCATAATTTATTGGTTCACGCGAGAGCATTATTGCTGTCCAACACTGACTGACCTCCTTATACCATTACATCACATTAAAGCATCTCTTGGAAAAAATGTTCAACAGTCTGGGTACAGTTCTGAAAATGTTAACATGGAGATAATAAATATAAAATATTCTACAGAATAGCTAAACCATGGCCAAATTTTAACACAATATAAATGCAATACTAAGTATAGGCTGCTTTGGTTGCGGAATAAGGAATGAGAGTAGCTATATAGCCCTCTGTCTCATTATTCCTCCATAGAGGTGCTCATCCTTTGTTCACAGGAAAAAAATGTTTGGTTGCAACCTGGGTAATAATGGCAGGAATAGAGATGAAAAAAGTAATAGAAAAGGTAAAAGTTGGGATCAAAAAATGAAAAAGTGGGAAAGCGAAGCCAGTACAATATTAAGGTGACTGAATGTAGCATGATAAACCAATACCCACAAGTTATTTAGGTTTATTTCACCAGTCAAATGCAGGCGAAAGAGCCCAAGACATTCCTGAAAGGCAAATGGTACAACTGATAAGGTGGCATAATGGTCGAGGGAAATAATAGCTAATGAAAGAATTGATTTAGTAAAGAACAACTTGGTTGGTCCCAAGGTAAAATTGCATCACGGGAAAAGAGAACATGGGAAACTTTAAAACTGCATGAAAGAGAGTAAAGAAATCCCTGTCATATTATACCCTGGTGCTGCAAACTTACATTTAACAAACCAAATGATCTGAATGTTCTGCTAAGATTTCAAGCTATAGGCTTGCATGGGACATTCAAGTCCATGAAAACCATAGCGGAACTGGCAAGCTCATGGAATTTTTCATTGTATGTATGTGTTGGCATGCACTGAGCATATTGCACCATAGGTGAGATCATTGTGATAGAAGAAAATGGCAATCTATAGAATATCTGGTATCTCATGAACAGTAACAAAGTTTGCTTAACAAATAAACAGTAACACAGGGCTTACAAGATAGCCACGGAAGGCGGTCTGAATTCTGATTGCTGCAATATCTCTGCTCCTATGATAAGATGATGGAGTTCCTGTGAGGCGGACAACCGCAGCAGCTGCCTGAGCAGCAGCAACAGCAGCCTCGGCAGCTGCTGCAGTTGCAATGGCAACAGCCACCGCATGCTTGCTCTGCTCTTCTTCTACTTCTCTGAGTGATGGTTCCTTCTGTGATGATGGAGCCGGAAGGGCAGGTGAGCATTTGGATTTTAGCCTTCCAAAAAGCCATCTTCTCCTCCTCTCACTCTGAAACAGAGGCAAACATGACACCCAATCTGAAGTGTTGTAAAGCCACAAAATGATGGGTAAACTCTTACATTTTCCGGTATTGATCTGGCCTCAGAGCTAAAGAACCTCTTCACGCGTTCAAACCAACTCTTCCTTTTTTCCATTGCATAATCATGGCAAGGTACTGAGAAATTTCAAACATGAATGCCACCTTATTTGCATTACAAGTAACTTATTAGATCCTAGTATCCTACCATAAAACGGGGAAAAATAGTAATAACATCAAAAAATATATGAAAAAGTTCAATAATAAAGTAAGAGAAGCAAAAAGAAAGATATATCATAATTCTTAACATTACCGTGCATAATTAATTAGAACTTCATGCCATACCCAGTGAGGAAAAGAAAAAACCGCATAAACTCTGTGATTGCCATCTGTTCAGGAGTGAAGGACATGATATGGAAGGCTATAACAAAATTGAAGTTTTGATTTTGGGGAGATATACGTAAAGTTCACGGATTACGAAGGATATAACACGCATTGATATATTGAATGCAGCATTATGAGAGCTTTTGCCGAGAAAGAGGTCTCAGACAAGCAGAGTCTGGCTTTATCCACAGATTAAATGCCTTTCTTCAGAAACTGCGATGAGATATTGACAGTCATATCTGTTGTTCACCGTCCAAAGGTGATTCAGTAGACAATATCCAACAAAAATCATGGACAAACACAACTAATTGGAGGAAATCCATTATGTTTGTTTGCCATCAAACCCAAAGAAGAGAAGTTTAGACACATTGAGGTTGTTACTATCAACCAAAACTCAAAAAATCTTCGAACATCTCCTTGCAGAAACATGAACAGTAGAAACATAAACTGTTTGCAAACAATCATACCCTAATAAAGACATGTAGTCAAACTTATATCAGATGCAAATAGTAATGAAATCTAAGCAATGCCGAAATATTTAACTCCCCACACAAAACCAAACCGAAAAGAGAGAAATAAAATATAGGGAAAAGGAAACAGCGATAATAATTATGTTTATAAAAGTCATTTCAATTTCTTTCTGGATTAGCCAACTAAAAGACTAACACCATAACATGCATCATGCCAACTGGATGAGGAATCATAATATTTCCTGCAGCCACCTACAACACATCGACAGTGCAATACCAACTAAAAATCGCCTCGAGTTGGAAATCATGGCTACAGAGCTACAGCGCATTCCTTTTTCCCTTCCCATGGACAGTTGTAACAGAGTTCAGAACTGACCAAGAATAGCTAATACAAGGTGATGCCGGTTTACCGATCATCAAATCCAAAGGCATAGGTGCCTGAATGGCTTAAAACCCAATAAATCTCCTCGACAGATCTCTTAGAACAGAATAACTATAGAATATAGCGTAATTCAAATATCTGTATGCGATTTGCACCGAACCTAGAAGAAGATACTGTGCATTTATATCTAATAAACAAAGGATTAGTGTATGTATACCTTTTCACGATGAGACAGCTCTGGTTTAAGGCCCGTAACTTCTCAAGGGACATATATGTATGATATCTTCACATAGTCCTCAGAGAACCTGATCTAAGAGCAGCCAAGAGTGCCATTTGAGAGCCCCAACTCCAGAACTTGATCATTGAAGGGAGAAAAGTTATTCACTGGTCTCCCCTTACTTTTCTTTTGTCTTTATGTTATTTTTTTTCCCCTTGCTTTTCTTCCGGTTGCTCCACTTCAGCAGGTGGAGAGGGTGGGGGAAGGACTGCCTGGAAAAGGCTAGACTGCCTGTTTTGGCCACGCCGCTACCATTCAAATGCCGGTTAGCGCACTCAACTTTTCATCCTCGAAAGCAAACCAAGCTGCTTTCACAAAACAGCTGTCCAGAGAGCCCAGGCAGGAGAGGACAAAGGTCCACTGGGAAAATTACCCATACACCCTTGTTCGTATTGGGTAATACTAATTGTGGGTTTCGAAAGGAGGTGCACGTGTCTTGTTTTGTGAAAGGGATCTCTCTCCTTTTTGAGTGTCATGGATTCATTTTGAATTATTTGCAGAATTGAGGAGCTTGTTTGTCTTTTGAGGCTGCCAATCAGGTTTAGTTGGTAGAATTACCATGGATTGGTCTAGTCTTGATGCATTTTGATGGGCTTTTACGTATAGCTTATGATCTCAATGAATTTTGATTGGTGTTATTGAGATTCATTGTCAAGTGTTAATCTTATTACGAATTTTGTTATTTGGTCATTAGGTTTAATTACTTTAGGATTTGGGTCAAGTTATATTGAGCCTTAGGCTGAATATATTTGAGTTTATTTTTAAAGTGGGATATTTGTATTTTTATCTTTCAAGAGGAGGTATTAATTTTTTTTTATCTTGCATTAGGAGAGAGATTGTGATTACCTAGTGTACAACAATGCTTTTGATGCATAGTTAATTCTGAAGCTACACCAAAATCCGAGCTGTTAGAAGACTTTATGCATGAGAATTTGATTTCATGTATAGAAGCCAACTGAAAGCTGCTCAAGTGGAAGTATGTGAATATAACCAAAGTTTTACTGTTGATTTCATAGGTGTGTAGGAAATGGCTGGTACTTTAGTAAGCAGTGATTGTAACTCGTAACTTAATATTTGTTGGTGTAGCTCACAATTCTCTACAAATATTTCTTTTTTGTGTTTGGTGTTTATTTTGGATCTTGGGCCGACACGCCGATATACCTCATCTACTCCAGATAGTGTTCCGCTCTACAAGTCCTACCTATTTGTGAGAAAGACAACAAGCTTTGGTACATGACGTAGGAAGGTTCTTTCTTACATTAGTGAGAAAATTTAGTTCCAAAGAGTTCAATTTATCCAAGCTAAAACTAGATTGAATCAGACAATCCATGTAATCTTGAGGATTAATTTGCCATGCAAAATAGGATTTTGCCAAGTTGATCCGACAGAAATTAGGAAGACTAATCACTCTAGCTCAACAATAGAGAAGATCAAGAAAAAAAAACCCATCCCAAGGGCATTTAGGGTGGTGATGAGAGCACAAAAGTGCAATCATCGTACCATCTTAATTAGTATTATAGTTAATTTTTAATGATAAAATTAAT
>JAOXJJ010000760.1:59951-79600 GCA_025769935.1 Phoenix roebelenii
ACTTCGGGGATGTTGAATGATTCTCTAGTCTACCAGAGAATGTTTTCTATTTGAAAATAATGAAAAGACAGATACTTGGAATCGAAGTCTAATGTAGAGTAGCGGTCAAACAGCAAGAAAAATATTTAAATAAGATTTTCAGTACACATGAAATAAATTGCAAAAACTGAAACTTAGAATTTAGATTGCATAAAAAAAGATTTATGGATTGCATAAAAGAACAAATACAAAAATAAAATGAAGATTGGAAGCCTAATACTTCCTCCTTCTACAAAATAAAACATAAAAATAAAGGAAGAAAAATAACAAAACTTCCCTTTCTTCTCTCCCCTATCTTTTTATTCTTCCTTTTCAAACAAAACAGAGCCATGCTCTGTTTCTTTTTTGTTTCTTTCTTTCTTCTCTTGAAACAGAGCTCCCAACCGATAGCCTCTCCCCCCCCCCTCTTTCTTGCCGATGGCCTCTCCTCCCTTTATATAGATCTCTCCCTTCTTGAAGCCGGCGATGGATCCCCTGATGGATGGGTAACGGATGCTCGTTCGGGAAGGAGGGGTCGCCAGGATGCATGATCAATGGCTTCGGATGCTTCGAAAGTTGGCCGTGGGATCACTGGAAAGAGCTGATTGTGGAAGAGATTCGATGCGGATTCAGGCGGGCTGAGATGCCGGGAGGAATGTTTGGATGACGGTTGGAGTGAATCGAGAAGCACGTTCACGGGATCGCTAGGGTGCGGAGGGAATCCGAAAGGTTGGGATCACACTTGTAGATTTGGGAAGGAAGCTGGGATGCGGAAGGAATCCGGAAGGCTGGGATCACGCTTCGGAATGGGCATCTCCCCAAAGGAATAAGGGTAAATCAGTGAAGCTCATCATGGACATGATCATATTCAATAGGGTCCAATTCCTCCTCTCTGAAACCCCGTTGAGCTGAGGTGTACTAGGAGGGGTCCATTGTGAAACTATACCATTTTCTTTGAGATAATCATGGAACTCTCCACTAAGGTATTCACCTTCTCGATCTGATCGAAGAATTTTAATGAGTTTTTTCTGTTTATTTCTCTACTTCATGTCTGAACTCTTTGAACTTTTCAAAAGCTTCAGATTTGTGTCTCATAAGATACACATACCCATACCAAGAGCAATCGTCGATAAATGTTATAAAGCAAGAATAGCTATCCCTAGCCTGCACATCGAATGGGCCAAACACATCAGTATGTACCAGGGTAAGTATTTCAGTAGACCTCTTCCCATGTCCTACGAAGGATAATTTGGCCATTTTTCTTTGAAGGCAGAATTCACAAATTGGATATTACTCGAAAGTCAATGGGCCTAGAAGCCCATATTTCTCCAATTTATTTATTCTGTCTTCTCCTATATGACCAAACCTAAGGTGCAACAGATACTTTTGATTTATCTCATCTTTAGATCTTTTGGATCCTATGGTACTCACTATTTACTCAGATACATTCATAGACCCATCCAAATGTAAGTGATAGAGACTGTCAATCATAAAACCACGTGCAACCATTTTATTTTTCAAACAAACGAAATAGTAGTCTTTATTGAAATTGAATTTAAAATTTTTCTATGCTAGACAAAATACAGAAATCAAATTTCTACTAGCAGCAGGTACAAAATAACAGTCCCTAAGTATCAAACTAAATCCAGATGGTAATCGTAGAGAATAGGTGCCCACTGCAACAGCAGCAATTCTTGCTCCATTGCCAACCCAGAGGATTATTGCACCTTTCGTGAGCTTTCTACTTTCCTTTAGACCCTGCATAGTAGTGCAGAAGTGAGCACTAGAACCAGAATCTATAACCCAACTGGAAGTAGAAAACACCGTTAGATTAGTTTCAATAATGAGCATATCAGATATACCTTCAGAAGGCGTGTCATCCTTCTTGCTCTTTATACTCCCAATGTAGATAGGACAGTTCCTATTCCGATGGCCGTCTTCATTGCAATGGAAACATTTTCACTTGTTATCGGCCTTTTTCTTTGGAACATCCTTTCTTGACTTCTTCTCAGACTTCTGTTTCTTCGCAGACTTCTTTTTTTTCTAGGTAGACTTTTTCTTGGAAGTAGAAGTTAACTCGGTAGCGAGAACTGTGCCCCTTAAACTCTTCAACCTCTTCCGTAGTTACCAACATATTTAACAATTCCGTTTTGGTGCATTCAATCTTGTTTATATGGTAGTTTACTAGAAACTACCCATATGAAGCAAGAAGGGATTGCATGATCAAATTTGTTTGCAATTCCTTGGGGACGTTCATGCCGAGCTTCTCAAGCTCCTCCAAGTCCTTTATCATGGTCAGACCATGATCATGGACAGACTGTTCATCGCGCATCTTGGCCTTGAAGAGCCTCTTGGATACTTCAAACCGAGTTGTGTGACTCTGTTCACCATACAACTCTTGCAGGTGATTCAATATGTCCCTGGCAGTTTTCATGTTCTCATACTGGCATTATAGTTCATTGGACATGGATGCCAATGTGTAGCACCTAACCTTATTGTCATCATCCATGTACTTAGTATGCATCTCACACTTTTCAACAGTCGGACGGGCTAGTAACATGGGGTATCATGGTCCAGTACATGCCCTAATTTGTCACAATTTAAAATAATTTTCAAGTTGCGGAGCCAATCCTAATAATTGGGTCTGGTCAATCGGTTGTTCTCAAGGATACGGGTCAAGAGATTAGAGGCTGACATTTTTATCTGCAGAGAGTAAATATTCTAATTAGAATTTTGTACTTGAATTTTTATTTATTTTAAGAACTTTTAAAACAAACATCTTCCACTATTTTCTCGAATCTCTAACACTCCTCTAGTAGAGAAATGGAAACCTGCGACTCTAGGTTTCAAGTGAGGTGCTACGGTCCCACCAATTTACATGCCACCTCATCTAACAGTTATTGGTGACACATAAACGATGAGTGTACAATTCTTTTGTTAATAGCATGCCTTAGAAACCAATTTGGCAGGCGCATTGTATTTATTTTGAAGGCATGAAATTTGTACTTAACCTTTTAATTAATTAATAAAATTGGGCATTTTATTCCTTGTTGTTATTACATGTCCATGAATCATCCTAGAAATTAATAAGATGATAACACATATTCTCAAGAGTTGAGAATTTAAGACATGTGTCATTAGATAGTTAATTCCTGAATTGTTCCTGATCGATGGATCATCACGAAAGACGGTGATCGATCCGATGAGATTCCTGGTCTATGATCATGATCTGATCATGATAAAGAATGTGGAAGAGCTTGAGAAGCTCGGCATGAACATGCACAAATAATTGCAAACTGATTTGATCCTACAATCCCTTCCTTCTTCATATGGGTAGTTTATAGTAAACTACCATATGAACAAGATTAAATGCACCAAACTTGAATTGTTAAACATGTTGGTAACAACTGAGAAAGCTTTGAAGAGTTCAAGGGGCATAGTTCTCGCTGCCGAGTTGACTTCTACTTCTAAGAAAAAGTCTACCTGGAAGAAGAAGAAGTCCGCAAAGAAGCAAAAGATAGAGAAGAAGCCAAGAAAGGATGTTCCAAAGAAAAGGGTCGAAGCCAAGGGAAAGTATTTCCATTGTAACGAAGACGGCCATTGGAAGAGGAATTGTCTAATCTACATGGGGAGTATAAAGAGCAAGAAGGATAACACACCTTCTGAAGATATGTATGATATTCTCATTATTGAAACTAATCTAACAGTTTCTTCTACTTCTAGTTGGATTATAGATTCTGGTTCTAGTGCTCACTTGTGCACTACTATGCAGGATCTAAAGAAAAGTAGAAGGCATATGAAAAGTGCAATAACCCTCTGGATTGGCAATGGAGCAAGAGTTGCTGCTGTTGCTGTTGGCAATGAAAAGTACAATAACCCTCCGAATTGGCAATAAAGAAAAGTAGAAGGCTTACAGAAAGTGCAATAACAGTTTAGTTTGATACTTAGAGACTGTTATTTTGTACCTGCTGCTAGCAGAAATCTAATTTCTGTATATTGTTTAGCACAGAAAAATTTTGAATTCAATTTCAATAAAGACTATTATTTTGTTTATTTGAGAAATAAAATGGTTGCACATGGTTTTATGATTGATAGTCTCTATCACTTACATTTGGATGTATCTGTTAATGTATCTAAACGAACAGTGAGTACCATAGGATCTAAAAAATCAAGAGATGAGATAAATTAAAAGTATTTGTGGCACCTCGAACTTGGCCATATAGGAGAAGACAGAATAAACAAATTGGAGAAATATGAGCTTCTAGGCTCATTGATTTCCGAGTCATATCCGATTTATGAATCCTGCCTTCAAGAAAAAATAGCCAAATTATCCTTTGTAGGACACGGAAAGAGGTCCACTAAAATACTTACTCTAGGACACACTGATGTGTGCGGCTCATTCAATGTGCACGTTAGGGGAGGTTATTCTTACTTCATAACATTTACCGATGATTGCTCTCAGTATGGGCATGTGTATCTTATAAAATACAAGTCTGAAGCTTTTGAAAAATTTAAAGAGTTTAGATATGAAGTAGAAAAACAAACGGAAAAATTCATTAAGGTTCTTCGATCAGATCGAGGAAGTGAATACCTTAGTGGAGAATTCTGTAATTATCTCAAAGAAAATGGTATAGTTTTACAATGGATCCCTCCTGGTACAACTCAGCTCAACGGGGTGTCATAGAGGAGGAATCGGATCCTATTGGATATGGTCAGGTCCATGATGAGCTTCACTGATTTATCGTTATTCCTTTAGGGAGATACCCTACATATTGAATAGAGTTTCCTCTAAGTCTATTCCTACTACACTGTATGAGATATAGCACGGTAAAAAACCAAGTCTTGGTCATCTCAAGATTTGGGGATGTCCGGCCCATGTGAAGTGATAGCAGGCGGACAAGTTAGAGGCTAGAACAATTAGTGCTCATTTTATAGGATATCCTAAAGAGTCAATAGGATACAATTTTTAAGTTTCAGAGGATCAAAAAGTGTTTGTGGCTGGAAACAATGAAATTAGAGATGGACTCCATGAATTCCAACTAAGTATGGACCTTAGTATATCCACCATAAGGTATAGTACCTATTGGATGCAAATGGATTTACAAAAGAAAATAGGTTCGGATGGAAAGGTAGAGACCTATAAAGCAAGGCTAGTAGCAAAAAGGTATAGTCAACGCGAAGACATTGACTATCAGGAGACCTTTTCACCTATAGCTATCCTGAAATCTATTCGAACATTGCTTGCCATTGCAGCATTTCATGATTATAAAATATGGCAGATGGATGTGAAGACTGCTTTCCTAAATGGATATCTTGATGAAGATATCTATATGAAGTAGCCTTTGGGTTTCACTTTCAGTGATGGAGATCACAAGAACTGCAAGCTACAAAGGTCCATCTATGAACTAAAGCAAGCATGTCGGAGTTGGAACACTTGTTTCAACGATGTAATCAAATCGTTTGATTTCATCAAAATGAAGATGAACCATATGTTTATAAGAAGGTTAGTGGGAGGGCTGTTGTATTCCTCGTATTGTACGTGGATGATATCCTTCTAATTGGGAATAATTTTCCAATGCTTACTTCGGTCAAGGTTTGGTTGTCTAAGAAATTTTCCATGAAAGACCTTGGGAAAGCATCCTACATTTTGGAAATTAAGGTCTATAGAGATAGATCTAAAAGGATGCATGACCTATCATAGAAAATGTATATAGAGGAAGTGTTGAAGAGATTTAGCATGGAAAACTTTAAAAGGGGATTGCTACCCCTTAGGCATGGGATTTATCTCTCTAAGAAGATATGCCCTAAGACATCTGAAGAGATTCAACGCTTGAACAAGATCCCTTATGCTTCGGCTATAGGAAGCCTCATGCATGCCATGCTATGTACATGACCTGATATAGCACATGCTGTGAGTATCACGAGCAGATATCAATCGAATCGAGGTGAAGTGCACTGGACAGCTGTGAAGAACATTCTTAATTAATTAAGAAGAACTAAAGATATGTTCTTGGTCTTTGGAGGAGGATCATAATTAAAGGTAAAAGGATACACAGATTCAAACTTTATGACTGACATTATTGATAGAAAGTCTACATCAGAATATGTGTTCTTGTGCAATGGTGGTTTGGTAAATTGAAAGAGTTTTAAACAACAGATTATTGCAAATTCTACCATAGAAGCTGAGTACATTGCCGCCTCTGAAGCTGCAAAGGAAACATTCTGGTATAAAAGGTTTGTTGAAGAGTTAGGCATGATATCATCAGATGTCATCACACTTTACTGCGACAACAATGGCACCATAGCACTGGCTAAGGAGCCGAGCTCTCAGCAGAAGTCCAAGCACATAGAGCGGTGATATCATCTGAAACGCGACTACCTCGAAAAGAAGTATGTAGAGGTGCGGAGAGTAGACTTTACAGATAACGTGGCAGACCCATTCACTAAGTAGCTAAGTCAACAGAACATAGAAACACATCTTGAGAAGTTGGGGCTTAGATATATGTCTGATTGGCTTTAGTGCAAATGGAAGATTGTTAGAAGTATGCCCTAAAGGCTAATTTGGCAGACGCATTGTATTTGTTCTATGGGAATAAAATTTGTACTTGACCTTTTTATTAATTAATAAAATTGGGCATTTTGTTAATTCATGTTATTATGTGTCCATGAATCATCCTAGGAATTAATAAAATGAAAACACATATTCTCAAGAGTTGAGAATTTAAGACATGTGTTATTAGGTAGTTAATTTCTGAATTATTCCTAATCGATGGATTATCACGAAGGACGGTGATCGATCCGATGAGATGAGTACACAGATCACTTTTCTTGATGGACGAGTCTTAAGTCCATAGTGTGGAGACACTAGAGTGATTGTGCAAGTGCTTATTAGAGAACAAGGGTACTGAGTGTGACCAAAGCAAGAAATCACTTGGATGTCATCCATTCGTCAGTGACTTACTTGATGCTGCAGTTGTATGACTAGTACTTAGACCTGCGATGCATCAGCTAATCACGGTGAGGTTGTTGTAGTTTGACGAGCTCATAAACATGGGCCCTAAGGATCTATGGTAGATTACACATATGCTCTCTCTCTCTCTCTCTCACCAGAAGTCCAAGCACATAGAGCGGCGATATCATCTGATACGCGACTACCTCGAAAAGAAGTATGTAGAGGTGCGGAGAGTAGACTCCACAGATAACGTGGCAGACCCATTCACTAAGTAGCTAAGTCAACAAAAGATAGAAATACATCTTGAGAAGATGGGGCTTAGATATATGTCTGATTGGCTTTAGTGCAAGTGGGAGATTGTTAGAAGTATGCCCTAAAGGCCAATTTGGCAGACGCATTGTATTTATTCTACAGGAATAAAATTTGTACTTGACCTTTTTATTACTTAATAAAATTGGGCATTTTGTTAATTCATGTTATTATGTGTTCATGAATCATCCTAGGAATTAATAAAATGAAAAATTATATTCTCAAGAGTTGAGAATTTAAGACATGTGTCATTAGGTAGTTAATTTCTGAATTGTTCCTGATCGATGGATTATCACGAAGGATGGTGATCGATCCGATGAGATTAGTACACATATCACTTTTCTTGGTGAACGAGTCTTAAGTCCACGGTATGGAGATATTTGAGTGATTGTGCAAGTGCTTGTTAGAGAACAAGGGTACTGAGCGTGACCAAAGCAAGAAGTCGCTTGGATGTCTATCCATTCATTAGTGACTTACTTGATGCTGCAGTTGTATGACTAGTACTTAGACCTGCGATGCATCAAATAATCATGGTGAGGTTGCTGTAGTTTGACGAGCACATAAACATGGGCCCTAAGGATCCTTGTGGTGCAGATTGGCTGAAGTAGGTTTACTGTCGGATTAGGGTTGCATCTAGATGGAATCTATCGATCTGGATAGATTAGGAGTGATCAAATGTGATTTATGAGATTAAGTTCGAAAGACCTTGGCCAAGGCAGTTCTGGAGAAAGAGTTTTTCAATCTCGAACTTGAGTCAAATAAATTTGAAATAAGACAGATGATAGGATTTGATGAGTTATCCATAACCTCCATCATGTCAGGATCCACGATAGAGGTACTGTATCATACGCTAACTGCACCTAGAGGTTCATCTATTCAATTCTGCTGGGTTGCTACTATATGCTGCTAGGTGTCACTAGTGGATTGTGGGACTCAAAAGGCATTCACTTGGTAATCAGTGAACACTAAGAAAAGAGTTGAAATTGTTTCAACCCATTGAAAGGAGTTTCAATGATATTATAGTAGAGATCATATTATATCTCATTATCAGACAGAATAGAACCTCCAAGGTCACACACATTAGTGGTTTTGATCGTTCCAATGGTTGGATTGTGATTTACAATCGCAATTAATATTGATTGTCAATTTGATTGACAATTGGTTTAACCCACTAAGAGTTAGTGAGTTAAATAAGAAAAAATTATAAGTGGATTGTAATTTAATTGATTCAATTGGACTTAATTAAATTAGGCTTAACCTTATTGGATAAGGATGGGAAGGCCTAATTAATTAGAACTCCTTATTAGATAAGAAACTTAATTCATGAAGTCCAATTTGGATCCTAATTGGATTAGGATTCACATGAATCAATTTGGAGGACACAATGGATTCTAATTGGATTAGGATTCAATTGATCAAGTGGGAACATGTAATTCTTAATTGGATTAGGAGACCCATGCATGGAAGGAAGGAAAAGATCCCTTCCTTCATGCATGTGAGGCAAAGAAGTTAACAGGGAGGGGCGTACGCCCTTCCTCCTTCTCACATGCCCAAAGGAAGGGGGGGCATCCGCCCCTCCTTCCCTTTTTAGTCCACATGCCAAGAGGAGGAGCATCTGCCCCTCCTCCTCCTTGCTCACGCGAATTACCACATGGCGCAAACACATCCCTTAGATTCTCTCCAATCTCTTTTAAGTAAGGAGTGTGATAGAGTTAAGTAAGGGATGTGGTAGAATTTGGAGGGATGAATCAAGGAATGATTTATCATTGAGATTATTCCTTATTTGTATGGGCATAAGATGCCTATAAAAGGGGGCCAGGCGTGAGGCATAGAAGCATTGGAGCTTTCATTCAGTCGCCCACCCCTTCCTCCTTCTCCTCCCTGGTGTGAGCAAAAGAAAGAAGAGAAGAGGCATCTTCTTCTTCTTCCTTTTCGTCCTTCTTCGTCCTCCTTCTTCCTCTCAAAGTAATCAAGGAGTTGATTAAAGGAAGAGAAAATCAGCCATCAAAGCGATCTCTGCAAGTAAGCTATCACCCCGGTGAGATCAAAGAGCTTGGAATGATCTACCTCATGTGGATACCTGTAGAGATTGGATGCTTGTGCGGCTTCAAACAAACTAAATCCAACGATCATCAGATAGTGGTGAAGATCTACCCGCTCCAAGGTAAAGATTAAATCTTTTATAAATCCTTTACAATTAAGAATTGTAGTAGATCTCAAAATTAATCTTGTCTTTAATTTTAATCTTTTCTTTAGATTTCATAAATCTGAGTTAGGAAACTTTAGAAAATTTTTGAAATCTACATTTTCTAGGACGTTCATGAGATGAATGACCTCGTGCATGTCTTTCCACTGCGATCGTCGCAACGCGTGTGGGGATAACCCGACATCTTTGTATAATGCTTCTTAAACAAATTGTAGCCAACTTGGTCTTCAAGTCATAAGGGCCTTACTTAATAGTTATGATCCCGTTCCTTGGTTAAGTCAGACCCACTATATTTTCTGCAGAAGTAAAATTGTTATTAGGTCCTCACCTAATAATTATTAGCGCCCAACCCCATCTTTACCCTCACAAAATCTCATGCCATTAGAGAGGTTTGGTCCTCCGATGCAACTTGCCCACTGTGTCCAGCCAAGATAAATTAATGCCGGTAAGACTTTAGCAACTTTACTACGGTGGAAGACCTCTAGACTTAATATTAAGTTTTTAGTCTAGTGATTTCAACATTAAACCATCCATAATAGATAATTAATCTAATTGACTAGGTAAGTAGGTGGGAGGCTTCCTGTGCGAGCACGGTTCTAATTAAGTAACTATCTTTAATACTTTTCTAGACACCAATTGATCAATTAATCAATAATGAGTTAGCTCAAAGTATCTTTCACTATGATTGAATGAGGAGATTTAGTTCTATTTAGGTCTCGATTAGGGTTTACATCTTATGTAAATGTTATATTTGTTTAGGCCTTGTTCACATCTTATGCGAATATGAAACTTCTTTCATATGTTTTGTATTTACATCTTATGTAAATGACATATTTGTTCAAGTTTACATCTTATATAAATGACCTAACCTATTTAGATTTTTATTCACATCTCATGTAAAATATTGCTTAACATATATATACATCTAATGCAAATATCAATTTCCTTTTAAGCGTAAGCATAAACAAAAATATCCTTTAATGATCATGAATCCATAATGGGTCATATTACATGCATCTCATGCATATAATTTCAGATCTGAAAGTTTTAATTAAAACATGCTACCAACTAAAATTTTTGATCATGCAAGGCATGTTTTTAATTATTGCAATCTTATTGTAATTAAAAATAATCATGCAAGATCGGAAAAGACAACAAAAATCTGCATGCTAAAATCTAAAATTTCAGCAAGCATATATTTAAAAATTCAGATATTAATTAAATCCTAATCAAGCCTATTAATCTTAATCTTAATCCCAGAAATGTGGCTCTGATACCACTGTCGGATTATCCCCGCACGCGTTGCGACGATTGCAGTGGAAACACACGCGCGAGGTCGTTCATCACATGAACGTCCTAGGAAAGGTAGATTTTAAAAAATTCTGAGTTCTCTAATGCAGAAAATTATGAAATCTAAGAAAAAGTTAAAATTAAAAACTTGATTAATTTCAGATCTATAATTAAGAATTGTAAAGATCCTATCTTTACCTTTGAGCAGGTGGATCTTCACCGCTATCTGTTGATCGATGGATTCGGTCTCTTGAAGCCGCACAATCATCCGGGCTCTACAGGTATTCCCACGAGATAGATCGCTCCAAGCACCTTGATCTCACCAGGGTGCTAGCTCCCTTACAGAGATCGCTTTTGATGGCTGATTTCCTCTCTCTTTCATTCAACTCCTTAATTGCTTTAAGAGGAAGAAGAAAGAGGAAGAGGAAGAAGAGGGTGCGCGCCTTTTCTTTCTTCTTTTCTTGCTCACAGCTGAAGAAGAGGAGGAAGAGAGATGGGGTGGCTGAAATCAATGGACTTCCAATGCTATTCAGCCCTCACGCCTCTCCTCCTTTTATAGGCATCTCAAGCCTAGTTTAAACAAGAAAAAAGATTTCAAAAAATCCTTCCTTGATTCATCCCTCCTAATTCTTTCCAACCCCTTACTTAAAAGGGATTGGAGAGAATCAAGAAGAGGCAACAGGGCTTTTTCTTGCGCCGTGTGGCAAGCCAAGAGGAGAAAGAGGAGGGGCAGACGCCCCTCCTTTTTTCCTTCTTTGCTTCGCCCGCATGAAGGAAGGGATACTCCCTTCCTTTCATGCTTTGATTTCTTAATCTAATTAGGAAACATGTGGTCCCTCTAAATTAATTGAATCCTAATCCAATTAGGATTCAATTTGTCCTCCAATTTGACTCATGTGAATCCTAATCCAATTAGGATCCAAATTGGAGTTTATGAATTAAGTTCCTTATCTAATAAGGAGTTCTAATCAATTAGGACTTTTCATCCTTATCCAATAAGGTTAAGCCTAATTGAATCAAATTTTAATTGCAATCTAATTGCAAATCTTTCATCTTTAACTCACTAACTCTTAGTGGGTTTAAATCAATTATCAATCAAATTGGCAATCAAGATATATTGCGATTCTAAATCGCAATTCAACTATTGGAACGATCAAAACCTCTTATGTGTGTGATCCCATAGGTTCTATTCTATCTGGTAGTGAGATATATTGTGATTACCATCACAATATCATTGAAACTCCTTTCAATGGGTTGAAACAATTTCAACTCTTCTCTTCAGAATTCTTGATCATCAAGTGAATGCATTCGAGTCTCACAATCCACTAGTGACACCTAGCAGTATATAGTGGCAACCCAACAAAACGGAATAGATGAACCTCTAGGTGCAGTTAGCGTATGATACAATACCTCTCTCATGGATCCCGACAAGACGGAGGTTATGGATAACTTGTCAAACCCCATCATCAGTCATATGTCAAAATTTATTTGACTTATGTTCGAGATTCGAAAACTCCTTTTTCAAAACTGCCATGGCCAAGGTCTTTCGAACTTAATCTCATAAATCACATAGGATTCCTCCTAATCTATCAAGGTTGATAGATCCCATCTAGATGCAATCCTAATCCGACAGTGAACCTACTGTAGCTAATTTGTACCACAAGGACCCTTATGGATACAGCAACCTTACCGTGAATAGCTGAGGAATCGCAGATCTAAGTACCAGTCATACAACTGCAGCATTAAGTAAGTCACTGATGAGTGGATAGATATCTAAATGACTTCTTACTTTGGTTACGCTCGGTACCTTTGTTTTCTAACAAGCACTTGCACAATCATTCCAATGTCCTTACACTGTGGAGTCAAGACTCATCCATCAAGAAAAATGATATGTGCACTAATCTCATCGGATAGATCACCATCCTTCATGATGATCCATCGATCAGGAGCAATTTAGAAATTAATTACCTAATGATATATGTCTTAAATTCTCAACTCTTGAGAGTATGTGTTATTATCTTATTAATTCCTAGGATGATTTATGGACACATAATAACATGAATGAAAAGAATGCTCAATTTTATTAATTAATAAAAAGATCAAGTGCAAATTTTATGTCCCAGAATAATTACAATGTATTTGACAAATTGGCTTTTAGGGCATACTTCTAACAATTAATTCTTAGTGGGTTAAACCAATTATCAATCAGATTGACAATCTCGAACTTGTGATTCCAAATCATAATTCAATCATCAGATCGGTCAATACTTATAATGTGTGTGACCCCATAGGTTCTATTCTGTCTGGTAGTGAGATATGTTGCGATCTCTATCATAATATCATTAAAAACTTCTTTCAATAGGTTGGAACAATTCCAACTCATCTCACCATGAATCATCAACCATCAAGATAGTCTCTATGAGTCTCACCATCCACCAGTAATACCTAGCAGCATGTAGTGGCAACCTAGTAGAATGAAATGATGAATCTCTAGGTTCAGTTATCATATGATACAATCCTTCTATCGTGGATCCCTAATCCCTACAAGACGGAGATCATAGATAACTCGTCAAACCCCATCGTCTGTCATATATCAAGATTTATTTGGCTTTAGTTAGAGAGTGGAAAACTCTTTTTTCACTATACATACTGCCCCGATCGAGGTCTCATGAACTCAATCTTATAAATCACATAGGATCACTCCTTATCTATAAAGGTGGATAGATTTTATGTAGGTGCATACCCTACTCCTACAGTGAACCTACTGTAGCCAATCTACACCACAATGATCCATATGGCTAGAGACCACGTATATGTGCAGTCAAACTACAGCAACTTCACTGTGAATAGACGAAGCACTGCAGGTCAAAGGACTAGTTACACTACTGCAATATCAAGCAAGTCACTGACGAGTGGATAGACATCCAAGTGACTTCTTGCTTTGGTCACGCTTACTACACTGTGGACTCGAGACTCGTCTATCCAAAATTAAAGCGATTTGTGCACTAATCTCATAGGATCAATCACCGTCCTCGTGATGATCCATTGATCAGGACTTTGCCCTAAGCACTCTATCCTAGCATGTCCTAATGCCACCCATGCATTAGAAGAAAAGAAATAAAAAAAAAGCTTGCACACAATCTCCCTGGCCGCTGTTACAATTCTTGCTTCTCTAGTGGCATAACTTCACGTACAATAATTGACTATACAATAAGACAACAACGTAAAGCACATATGAGGTATGGCATAATGAAACAAAGTAATTGATTTGTCTTATTATGCATATTCATACCTTTTTCAATGTTAACTATATGGCTATATTTGTTTCATGGGAGTGGAAACCAAGAGTAGTTTTCTCATTCCCTCCATTTTTGGGAATCATCAGGAATGATTGGTTTTGAATCAAAATTCACCATCTCAATACTGGACCGTATACTGATACCATCCTAATGTAGTGTTAGTACACTCGGTATGTGTGGGCACAAGTGTGGTGTATCCAAAGCAAGGAATGAAAGAAACTGCAGTGGAAACAGTGTAAGGGTTGACTCATGCTGTTAAAGAGTCGACCCCTAAAAAGCAAGGGTCGACTTATGCTATTAAAGAGTCCACTCCTGAAGAGCAAGGGTCGACTCATGCTGTTAAAGGGTTGACCCCTGGTCTGTTTCAGATTTAGGTAGAGACAGGATTTGGTCTTCTACCTGCTTGTGACTCAAGTATTTGGGTCTTGAAGGGGCTAACCATTCTTGGGCTAGGTTTAGGCTCGAAGAGAGAGAGAGCATGCAAATCATGGGTGTACATGGGCTTGGGTTGAGTGCTTTCTCATGTGGTGTAGCCTAGGGGAGTTTTTGGATTTGGGTTATGATTAACCATTTATATATACACTCACGTATATTATGTATAGATGGGATGAAATCAGATGATACTCCTTTCTCCCTGAAAATCCTATTCTCTTCTCTTCTCTTCCTCTCATGCACGTAAGCCGCCGTCCCTAAGAACTCTAGGCCATAAGGAAGAAGAGCCTATTTCCGCTCGGCTCTTGTTCTCCTCCACCATCAAAGAACCAGTGATCCACGCCTCTAGCAGCCAAGGGAAGTCTCTAGGTGCTGTGGTTTGAGGCGGTTCATCTTTTTGGAAGATTGGGATCAGATCAATTCGGTCTTCCACGGTTGGTATCAGAGCCAGGGTGCTGATTCGGTGCAGGAAATCAAAATCTATGGTAAGCCTTCAAAACAGAATTTTCTGCGTTCATTAAATCTCTGTTTGGTCTTATGGCTTTGGGAAATCTCAAAGCATATTTTGAGAAGTTCGATGGCAAGGAAAACTTCACCCTATGGCAGCAAAGGGTGAAGGATTTGCTGGTGCAACAGCGGATCTATAAGGTCTTGGTTAGGGAGAGATCGAAAAGGATCAGTTTGGAAGACTGGGAGGAGTTAGAGGAGATTGTTTTTAGCACGATTCATATGTGCTTGGCTGATCAGGTGCTACCTGAGATTTGCTCAGAGACAACGGCCAGAGGGCTATGGGAGAGGTTAGAGAACACCTATATGGGAAAGAGTATGACTAATAAATTATGGTTGAAGAAACAGTTGTATAGTCTGCGAATGCCAGAGGGAGGAGATCTGATTTCTCATATTCAGAAGTTCAATCAAGTTTGCTCGAAGGTCATGAGCATTGATGTGAAGATTGAGGAAGAAGATAGGACCCTTCTACTGTTGTGTTCTCTCCCAAGATCATATGATGGGCTGATCACTACCCTGGTGTATGGGAAGAAAATCCTGAATTATGAAGAGATGATTGGTGTTCTTCGGTCTAATGAGCAAAGAGAGAAGATATGCAAGGAAAGTTCTAACTCGGAGGTTCTTGCTATTAATCAGAGGCAAGGGAGGCCTCGGGAAAGGGTTAGAGAGAAGTCCAAGGGTAGATCTAAGTCTCGGGGCAAGCAGAAGGCTTGGAAGTGCTACAAATGTCATCAGATTGGACACATAAGGAGAAATTGTCCTTTGTTGAAATTTGAGAAGGAAAAGAACTCTTCCAAGGGTGGTTCGGCCAGTCATGGTGGTGCTCTTACATCTGAAGACAGTGGAGATGATATCTTGGTTGTTTCAGATGGTCACATGAAGAAAAATAGTTGGTGGACATTGGATTCAGCATGTTCGCATCACTACACTTCACATCGGGAGTGGTTCGATACCTATGAGAAAATCGATGGAGTGTGAGTTTAGATGATGATCATCCTTGCATGGTTGTTGGGGTAGGCACCATTAAGGTGAGGATGTATGATGGAGTCATCAGAACATTGACCAATATCAAGCATGTCCCGAAGTTGAAGAAGAATCTGATTTCATTGGGCTACTTGGAGAAGTACGAGTGTGCTTTTAATAGCCAACCGGGCAGTGGCTGTTTGAGAATCACCAAGGAGGCCTTGGTGGTGATGAAGGGCAGAAGGATGGCCAATAATCTCTATGAGATGGAAGGCTCAGTGGTGACAGATGGTGCAGCGGCAGCACAGGAGAAGCAGTTGGTTAACAAACTGTGGCACTATCGGATGGGTCACTTGAGCGACAGGGAGCTCACGGAACTCGGCAAGAGAGGTCTGATTCCAGTAGTGGAAAAGGAAGAAAATGACATATGTGAGCCTTGCATTTATGGCAAACAACATAGGATAAAGTTTGCCAACAGTTTGAAGTAGAGTGAAGGCGTTCTGGAGCTAGTTCACTCGAATGTTTGGGGATCGGCACCTATTTCAGCTAGAGGTGGAGCAAGGTATTTTTTGACCTTCATTGATGACTTCTCCAGGAAGGTATGGGTCTATCTAATTAGAAAAAAATCAGAGGTGTTTGCTCAGTTTAAATTCTAGAGGGCTGAAGTTGAAAAGAAAACAGGGCTGTCAATGAGGTGCCTGAGGTTTGACAATGGAGGAAAGTACACAAGCTCGGAGTTCAGAAGGTACTGTGAGGAGAATGGGATCAAACGCCATCTCACAGTGAGAATGACTCTCCAATAGAATGGTGTGGCTGAGAGGATGAACCGTACATTGATAGAGAAGGCTAGGAGTTTGAGGCTACAGACATCACTTCCCAAAACGTTTTGGGGTGATGCGGTAACTTTTTCTTGTTTTCTTGTTAACAGGTCCCCCAATAGAAAGCTTGATGAAGGTATTCTAGAGGAGATCTGGAGTAGGAAGAAGGTGGAGCTTGGACACCTAAAGGTATTCGGTTGCCCAGCCTATGCATTACTGGAGGCAACCGAAAGAAGCAAACTTGATCCGAAATCACAGAAGATGGTCTTCATCGGATATCCACAAAGGGTCATGGGTTATTTGCTGTGGGATCCTCATTCACAGAAGTTAACTATCAGTAGGAATGTTATCTTTGATGAAGAGAGTATCCTGAAGAGGCCGGGAGTAGCAGATGAAGCGCAAAAGGCTGGACAGGACAACAGTGGACAACACTCACTAGCAGGTGATATTCCTTCAAATTCTACCTCGAAGCGTGTTTCTTTTGAGATGGAATTTGGTAAGCATGTTCCCACACATATGGAGGACCAGCTAGGAGGGCCATCAATCCAGAAAGAGGTGCCGGTAGAGCCACAAAGTTCCGGTTTGAGGTACCTTGTCAGGGGAGTTGCACCGCACAGGCAAAAGTGCATCATTTTTAAGCCTGTCAGGTATGGCATTGATAAGACCATCTCCTATGCTCTCATCACTGCCAATGGAGATCCAGAGATATTTGAAGATGCCATGGATAGCTCAGAAAGGGAGTCATGGATTCAAGCCATGATGGAAGAGATGCAGTCTCTTGAGAAGAACAGGACATGGCAGCTTGTGGATCTACCGGAAGGTGCTCGGGCCATTGGTTCTAAATGGGTTTTCACAAAGAAAGAGGTGCCTTCAGAGCAAGGTGGATTTAGGTACAAAGCAAGGCTAGTAGCCAAGGGAAATTCACAGAGAGAGGGAGTGGACTACACAGAGGTATTCTCTCCGGTAGTGCGGCATACTTCAATTCAGGTGTTGCTGTCTTTGGTAGCACAATATGATATGGAATTGGAGCAGATAGATGTGAAGATGACATTCTTACATGAGAGCCTAGAGGAGAGGATATACATGCAACAACCAGCTGGTTTCAGGCATCCGGGGTTGGAAGAAAAGGTGTGTCTATTGAAGAGATCTTTCTACGGTTTGAAGCAGTCACCCCGACAGTGGTATAAGAGGTTTTCCAGATGTAAGCATGATAATTGTGTCTATGTGAAGGATGTGGATGAGGAGAATTCTCTATATTTGCTTCTATATGTGGATGATATGCTCATTGCCAGTAGGAGTATCAATGCAGTGAATGAGCTGAAATCAGCATTGTCTGCTGATTTGAGATGAAGGACTTGGGTCTTTCCAAGAAAATTCTTGGAATGGAGATTTGCAGAGATAGAAGCAAGGGTGTCCTCCACTTATCATTGGGAGGATACATTCAGAAGGCCTTCATGAGGTTTGGGATGGATAAATCCAAACCAGTTGGAACACCGCTTGCAAGCCAGATGTCTCTTTAGAAGTTGCAGTCCCCCCAGACAGATGAAGAGAAAGAGTACATGGATAGAGTTCTATATGCCAGTGCCGTGGCAGCGTGATGTATGCTATGGTGTGTTGTAGGCCCGACATAGCACATGCAGTGAGCCAAGTGAGCAAGTACATGGCAAACCCGGGGAAGGAGCACTGGCAAGCATTGAAGTGGATTTTACGGTATCTACAAGGAACTCGGAAGCTTGGTCTGACTTTTGAGCAGCAAGATGGACATAGGAGGAACTCCAATGCCTCAAGGAAGTTTTCAGGTCCATTGGAAGGGTTTCTGGATGCAAATTTTGCAGGTGATTTGAATACGAGGAGGTCTACTACAGGTTATGTGTTCAGCATGTTTAGTGGACCGGTTTTGTGGAGATTGACCCTTCAACCTATCATGACCTTGTCCACCACAGAGGCCGAGTACATAGGGATCACAGAGGCTGCCAAGGAGGCTCTTTGGTTGAAGAGACTCATTTAGGAGATGGGGGTGAAGCAGAGTACAGTGGTGCTGCATAGCGACAGTCAGAGTGCTCTACAACTGGTTTAGAATCCAGTCTATCATGCTCGTACAAAGCATATAAACGTGAGGTACCACAGGATCAGAGAGTTAGTGGAGGATGGTAAAGTGATGGTGGTGAAAGTTCATATGAAAAACCAGTCGGATGGACTTACAAAGATTCTTCCATGGGATAGTTTTCTCTCTTGTGTGGGGTTGATGGGGTTGACGAACCAGGTGGGGCTTGCAGTGGCTTTGAAGAACCAAGGTGGAGATTGTGGGTACAAGTGTGGTGCATCCAAAGCAAGGAATGCAAGAAACTGCAGTAGAAACAGTGCAAGGGTCGACTCATGCTGTTAAAGAGTCGACCCCTGAAGAGCAAGGGTCGACTCATGCTGTTAAAGGGTCGACCCCTGGTCTGTTTCAAATTTAAGTAGAGACGGGATTTGGTCTTCTACTTGCTTGAGACTCAAGTATTTGGGTCTTGAGGGGGCTAACCATTCTTGGAAAGGGATGGCCCGAGCCCTAGGCGATCGAGGCGGTCGCCTAAGGCCTCGGGCCAGTGGAAGGCCTCCCGGAGGATGACCAAAAGGAAGCAAAGGCCCCATATAAAACAGGAACAAGAGCTGACTATGAGTCTTCCCCCTTGATGGAAGGGAGGTGGAGAGTTTCCTAGCCTGCAGAGGGGCAATTTGGGAAGTTAGGGACAGTAGTTTTGTTTTGGGTGGAGACTGGAGAGAGAGAGAGAGAGAGGGATTTGGTTGGCTTCATACACGTCTGAAGCCACTCTTATCTTTCATCCCTTCTCTTTTTTGGTTTTGGTCTTGGT
>JAOXJJ010000761.1:0-18081 GCA_025769935.1 Phoenix roebelenii
TTGCAATAGATTTAATTAATTACTCATTAAGTTTTTAATTGGTCAATAATTAATTAAAACCCAATTCATCCCCCCTCTTGGGTTGTCTTCTTGGGCAACAGCTTGTCTTCTAGGTGCAAGCAACTTTTAAACTTAGAGATATCCGAGCTAACCCTTGGTGGATCTACTCCCTCAAATACTCTCTTGTTTATCTAGAGTACGATCCTTCCAAGCAATCCTCTCTATCACTCAAGCTAACAAGAGCTCAACAACTCTCTTACAATACTTAATTAAAATAACAAGAATAAAAGCACAACACTCAACTTTTCAATAAGAAAGACCTTTTACTTGTAAGCACAATACTCTCTTGATTTCTCTTCAATCCTATGGAACTCACTTTTTTGTTGCAAAATGTGGTATGAACCTCCTTTTATAGGCTTTAGAAGTCATTTTTTCGTTTGAAACAATTTGAAGCTTTGGAAACTCTTTTTCAATACATTTAATGTAGGCAGATTCGGGTCAGATTTAATTTTTTGCTTTACAGCACCTTTTTGATAAATCAAAAGGCTGAATTTGACTTAGTAGATAGAAAAAAGTTGTAGCCCATTAAGTTATCTTTCCAACCTGATAAGAATCATCTCAAAAAGATATTTCGTTAAAAAGTTACAGCTAAAAGAGTAAACATATGTCAGCTTGAATTACACCTATGGATAGATAGATTGCAGACCCTATTACTCATACCTAACGTTCCAATTTGAAAATATATTGAATATAAAAGTTTTAGATACATAAGTCTTATTCTCATATCAACAATTATTGCATTAATATTACATTCCAATAAAAAGTTAAGCTAAAAATACTAACAAACGTTTAGAATTCTTACATCTGCCTTCAAAAGAAAATCTTAATTCCAAATTTTTATTTGTTTGCTATAATCATAATAATGAACTAAATTCATTTATTTGTTATCATAAAAATTAAATAGTAAACCGTTGAAACCGTGGGGTTAACATTACGATTTATCTAGTTGGATTACCAAGATCATATTGACCTAGGCCATCGAACGCCACTCCTTGGCTAGCCCTATCCTTTCTTCACCTTTTTCTCCATATTTTCTGCCAATACTCTGATTTTCATTTGGTTTGATTCTATGTCGTTGTGTCGAGATTTAGGATTTTATTTTCAAATTTTTCAGAGCTATATTTTGATAAAAATATAATTTTGGATATTAGGAGACTTTTAGAATTAGATATTTTTATCTGCTAGTTGTTCGCACAATGCAAGTAATAATGTACCTTTCTTAGTTTGACATCATATAAATTATACAATGATTTACATGCAATTTATGAATTTTATAAATTAAGTTTTGAAATAAAAATAAATTTTTAATTTGTAATCGAAAGTAATATTTTTATGCAGAATATTATGCATCTCGTTTATAGAATTTATATGAAATATACATATTTTGATTGGTATATGACTTATATTCTTGTATAAAAGAGCTTGAATTGAATTATGAATCGATACCTTGCTAGCGGGGATTATACATTGGTAATTCATACCTTGTCATTAAAGGTTATGCACTGACACTTCAATACTCTACTAGTCAAGGTTTTATGTTAGTATTTCAAATTTGTCGATAGCAATTACACATTGGCGCTTTGATATTTTCTAGTAGGTATTATATGTCGGCAGTCTAATATCCTATTGGTGAGGATTATATGTTGACACTTCAATGCTCTGCTATTTGGAGTTATGAATTAGCACTTTGATACTTTGCCAATTAGAGGTTATGTAGTGGTACTTTGATTATTTTTGAGTTTATCATTTAGGCGTAGCTACAAAGTATAAGCATGGTCATAGTCGGAAAGGCTGATGAGTTGAATTACAATATTTTTAAATTGTTCTTCTGAACATAAATAAGAATACGGGCATGATTATTTAAATTACTTTTATGAATATGATCCAAGTATTTGAGAAATTATGGGATTCTTATTTTTCCTTATTTAAACACATTAACTTTATGTATACACTTAGTATCAATAAAAAATTTATTTAATTTATTATTTGAATTATCTAGAAAAGATATTTATTATTTAAGCGTCGTTAAACTCACGGTTCCTTCTTTCATTATAGATTCAGGAAATTTGATGCTGATGAGATACTAATTTTGGTATGTGATAAGTAATATGAGTCGATTGTACCGACATAATCTAGAAATAATATTATTTTTTTTTAGTTTGACATTAGAGATATGTTATAGGTTTATTACATTGATTTCTATTTGAAAAATAGTTGATGTAAGAATTTTATGAACAAAAATTCTGCATATTTTCCATTAGTTTGAATATATTAACTATTAGAAATTAAAATTGAAATTTGACTTAATTTTATTTTAGGGTATTATTATTAATGAGACACAAAATGCCAGCACAAAAAGATAATGGGTAAAGTTATTTGGCCAAAAGGCCAAAAGGGTACTTAATGCGGACAACTTCAAATCTCCGGGGGTGGGTGAAATAAACCTAACCAGGCTGACAATCCCTGCACCCCCTGTTTCTCCTTTTGTTTTATTCGTGGGAGCCATTTTTACCGTTACTTCTTACCACCCCTCGCTTTCAAAAGGTGGTTAAAACTGATCAAATCTAGCCATCCAGTTATCTATTCGGCATCCAAAAATGCACAAACCTAGATGACTCACAGTAAGATGGCACCATAAAACTTTTCTTTTATGCAGATTAAACGTTAAAACTCCGTACCACAATAAATAAAGTGAACACTCTAATGTTCTCATCCTGCTACCACTAGCCGCTGAGAAGATGGCCTGCACTGCCTCCATGTGCTGCTGCCAGAGTTTGTAGGCATCTAACCGTCCAAAACCAAAGTCATTCACATGGACTCCTTTCGCTTTTAGCAGTCTGTTCTAGCTTTTTGTGGGTCGAAGATAGCCATTGAATTCTTCTTTTTAAAGAAAGCAACTAGGGGAGAAATATTTTCTGTGCATACTTTTTTTTTTTTTTCTTTTTTTTTTTTTTGCTAAAGCGTGCATGCTTATTTGAACGGCTACTTTTGTAGTTAGGTACTGCCAATTAATGGAGAAGGTTGGTTGCCACTCACAATGGTTCACACTTTAGTTGGCTAGATTTTTTTTAAAAAAAAAAAACAAAGAAAATAGTGGGCCAGGGTTGGCCAGAATGCAGCCTGGCCCTGTCACAATGTTTTGGATTGCGCCCATAAAAGAATAAAATAATACTATGTGACTTTGTTGGGTCGAGAAGGCCCAGGAACAGGAATTGTTTATTTGTTTTTCTTTTAATAAATTCTTCCCTTGGATTCCTTCTGCTTGGTTGGCGGGAAGCCAAACTTTTGGCATTGGGAGGGGAAGACTCAGGGGAGCAGCCTTTACGAGGCCTATCCTCATCAGCAGAACAGCCGGCGTGAACTGCGGTGGCTTTTGCCAGATATGGACCCCACAAAAATAGTACGGACTTATTGGTTCGTCGGATGAGAACGGGAAGGCGCGGTAGATAGAAAGATAAAAAAATATCTCATATTTAATTTGAATTTTCAAAAAAACTAAAATACAGTTTTTTATAAAAATAAAATTTATATATTTTATAAAAAAATTATATGAAATCAATAAAAAATTAATTCTCATAGCGTCAAAATTAGGATAATTTTATAAAAAATATTTTAAAGTTTTTAAATAAAATGAGATATTTTTTTTTATTTTATTAAGAGCATAATAGATATTTTATATAATTTTTAATAAAAATTGATGTTCAGCTAAATATAAATTATTTTAAAATAAATTATTTTGTAATAAATTATATATATATTTAGATATTATATATATATATATATATTTTTTTTTTTTTTTTTTTTCCTTCGAACCAAATGGATCCGACGAGTTAGTGGAGAGGCATCCGAAATGAAAAGCGAAAGCCACTGTGGAACGATGGCAATGGACGGACACGACCAAGTGTGAATTGATGAGGGTGGTGGTGACACCCCTAACGATCCTAACACAACGTGTAATCCAGCTCTTTTTGATTTGGTGGGATGTCTGACGCAAAGTAAGGATGGGGTCAGCAAAGTTGACGCTTTGCGAGTGGATCGTCCTTGTCATGATATTGTTTTTATATATAAATTATTTTTGGACTTGAAGCTTACCCACCAAGATGTCTTTTATTATAATCTATCACCAACTTGGTCAGAAATCCAGAAGAGAAGATGCCCGGTGTTCCGCTCGTCCTCTTGCTCCAGCTTTTCCCAAAAGAAGAATTGAGTTTCGGCCTATTACGGCGCCTTCAAACCAGAGCCACTCCTAAGAAAAGTGGTCAACTAAGGGGCAAGCCAAGCCTGACTCCATTTTATAAAAATATTATAAAAAATAATTTAATATAATAAATTTAGAAGATTGAAAAAAAAAAATTGAACGGAGTTATGTAAGATATATTGCACTAAAAACATAATTCGCCTCTATATGCACTCTCATATATAATATTCCGAATCTTTCCGAAAATCAACGTAGTCGTAGCACTCCTAAAAACACGTCTCACAAAAAATATTTTAAAATATTTAAAATAACTAAAATTTAGATAATAAAAAAAATTAATTTTTTAAATTAAAACCCCAGCACTACACACTACACACAGAAACTAACAACCACGTAAGGCCAACATGGATGAATAAGACGACGGCGAACGTGACCTGCCTCAGAAAATAGTAGATCAACATAGCGATCAAGTGAGAACACCAGCATCAATACCAAAGAAGCCCTGTAACAGTCGTACAAACATAACAGCCTTTTTGAAGGGCCAACCGACTACTTGCTCATCCATTCAATTTGATTTACCAGAGAGAGAGAGAGAGAGAGAGAGAGAGAGAGAGAGAGACCATCTTTTTGTTCAACTTCAGAACCTAAAAGCATAATGTTGATGATATACAACTTTTAAAGTATATAATTTACACTCCACTACTACCTCAACACACTCATTCTAACTGAAACGGGAAGTATTAAGCAAGTAGAAACAAAAACACAAGAAGACAGCAGGTATCACGGGAGATCATAGTTGGAGAGGCACATTCCGACGGAGCCGGTTCAGTACTTCGGGCCGATCCGATTTACGAGGGCGAGAGCATTGCTGGTGAGCTGGGCCACCTCAACCACCTTCTTCCGGATGGCCTCCCTTGTACTGCCGGAGCCGCTCTGGGACAAGCTATCCAGGCAGGTGTTCTCGTCGGTGAGGGCGGCGCTGCACCAGGTCTGGACGTTGTTCAGGTGCCACATGAACCCGGCCGATCCAGCCCGGCCGAGCCGGCCCAGCTCCTGGGCCGACTGCCGGAGCCGGTCCACGCTGTCGGCCATGTTCTCGAGGCAGTCACGGACGGCGCCGGCCTCCCGGGCCTTGATGGCCTTGCTCCCGCCGGCCGAAAGCCGGGCCACGTAGGTGGAGGCGCACCGGGCCCGGTCAGCGCTGACGGTGAGGGCGGCCCGCGCCAGCTCCCGGGGACTGCGGCGGACCGAGGGGGCGTAGGCTGAGAGGCACTTGATGCAGAGAGCCGGGTACGTGGTGGTGCGGCAGGAGGAGCGGATGAAATCAGTGGATGAGGAGGCGGCGGATGTGACCTCTCCGGCGGAGATGCACAGCAGGAGTAGCAAGAGATGGGGCACCTTGGGAGGTGTGGCCTCGGCCATTCTCTCGCTGTCTCTCTGTGAATGTGGACTGGTTAGCGTCTTCCAGCGAGTTTGGTCTCACGTATAAAGAAGCGCAAGGAGCACGTGGCACGCTTTTATTGCCTGCCCCAATAGGGAGCTAAGGTGGCATATTTCGAGGCCCCACAGCCAGCTGAATATCCCAATTTTCGGATGCATCACTTGCCCAGGACCATTGCTCCATCCCGATGAGTACCTCGCATCTCACTTCGTATTGCAGTTCTTTTTATTTTAAAGAGATTTGGCTTTTTTTATCTTCGGTCGTGGAACATTGTGCAAGAGGCCTGATGGAAGTTATGCGGGGGACGCCATGTATAGAATGATATGCAAGTTGAAACTAACTGGGCATCGACTCGCAGATAAATCTCTTCAGAAGAATGGAGAAGACAGAAGCATCTATTACCAGGTTCCAGTCTCTAGAGGAGCATGGGGGAGGCCTATTTAATGGCGAACAGGAGGAGCTCAGGATCTTGTTGTCCAGGCATCACTCACTTTTCAAGCAGTAGAAGGTCTTTTGGAGACAAAAGTCTAGGATTCAATAGATCTTAGAGGAGGACCGGAACACTAGGTTCTTCCATCAATTGACTATTATTCGAAGGCAGAGCAACAAAATCTGCAAGATCAGGGACAACAGTGGACAACAGACAAAGGATCCCAATATCATTAGGCAGACCTTGGAGCGGTTCTTTCGGTTTAGGTGGACTGATCAGGTGGACGGCAACGGTGTTGTCAGTGAGCTGGCTTCATTGATGAGGGTCTCGGAGGAGAAGAATGTGGCTTTGGTCAGCCCAGTTTCATATGCGGAAGTTCAGGTAGTCTTATGTCCTTGGGCAAAGATAAGGTTCCGAGGCCGGATGGTTCTGTCAATCTATTTAAGAAAGTATTGACAACTGTCCAGCAGTTTTTCTTAATTGTGATGATGCCTAATGACTGGAGGGGGACCTTCATCACCCTGATTCCAAAGAGACAGGATCCTGCAGAATCGGGCCACTTTCGGCTGATCAGCCTCTGCATAGGGTGAGGGGCATCCTCCCTAAACTTATTAACTCTAAGCAGAGGGCCTTGTTGATGGTCGGTTCTTCTCCGACAATGGGCTCATTGCCCCCGAGTTTATATATGACCTCCAAGGGCTCCTAGATGGAGGAGTCTGATGGGCATCAAGTTCAATATAGAGAGAGCCTATGATAAGATGAGATGGGACTTCGTGACACACTCCCTAGAGAGTTTCAGCTTTTACCCGCTATGGACCAGTTAGATTCAGGGTTGTATTTAGGCCCCCGCCTTTTGCTATACTAGTGAATGGCTCTCCCTCACATTTCTTCGAGTCTTCGATTGGGCTAAAGCAGGGCTGCTTGCTTCGCCACTTCTGTCCATCATCTGCATGGACAAGTTATCTAGAGCGCTCCGGCACACCTCAATGGTTCTGAATGTGGAGGCTTACAGGTTGGCGCTAGACTTTTTTTAGATCTTGCATCTGACGATTACTTGTTGTTGGCCCGTGTGATGAGGCAGTAGGCTTAGTTGATTCGAAGGATTCTGGTGGAGTATTATGCGACGTCCGAGCAACAAGTCAATTTGGCAAAGTCAGATATCTGCTGCAGCCCGAAGATTCATCCAAGAGTGAAGGCTTCCATTATGGGCATTCTGGGAGTTGGGAGTAGAGGGCACCTTGGGGTCTCAATCACAGGTTGGCGCCTCCGCAGTGAGGATTGTACCACCTTTGAGTAGGGCATCAGGTGTAGGCTGGAGGGATGGCAGGTGTGCGCACTATCTATGATGAGTAGAGTTAGCCTTGTACGGTTAGTTCTCTACTTGATCCTGATTTATCTATTATCTAACAGTATAGTGTGTCTTACAGTGTTGTGGTGCATGGAGCGGCTATTTGGAATCTTCATTTGGGGGCGGCGAGGGGGAGGCTGCAGTATTCACCTGCTGGCTTAGGATGTGATCTGCCAGCCGACTAGCAGCAGTGGTCTGGGGGTCCACTCTTTGATCAAGCGATGAGAGATTCTTGCGATCCGACTAACGATCAGGTTTCTTCTAGAGCTAAAGAGCCTTTGAGGTTCTTTGATGAGGGCCAAGTATGAGATCCAGCCGATCCGATAGTCTTCCGCACTGGCCGACATAGCTTCTTCATTTGGAGAGACATTTGTGTTCGTGGGCTATTAGTTTTCTGGCGATCTGATGGGAGATTGGGGACGGGCGGGCTATCGACGTCTTGGAGGATAGATGGTTGTCAGAGGTGCCGCTGTGTGGGTGACCCACCTTGATTGACCCCAGGTGGCTGGATGGGTGCAGAGTCTGCAATTTGTTCGTACCAGAAAAGCGGAGGTGGAATGAGGGCTTCGTCCAGTGGGCCTTTGGGGAGCAGTTGGCCGAGCGAGTCCTGTCTCTACCGATTCCAACAGAGGTGGTTGCAGATAGGAGGGTTTGGAGGGGGACTAGGAGGTCGGAAGTGAAAGCTCGGGATTTACTTGGGTTGGTCACGAGAGCTCCGACCCAGTAGATTGATGGGGGCTTGATCTAGAGGCTACACATCCATCTACGTATTGCCCTATTCGTTTGGAAGGTGGCATTGGGGTGCCTGCCAACTAGAGGCATGTTGGTTGGGCGAGGTATAAGGATTTTTTCAGTATGTGAGGTCTGTCCGAAGTTGGAGGAGTCCATTTTCCATGTCCTTATTGGATGCTCGCAGACCGCTCAGATCTGGGGGTGCGCCTCGGCCTCCCTCGGCCCATGAAAGGGTGGTCTTCGACCGAGGATTTCCATGGCTTCTTGGAGGCTTCATCATGGAGGCCCCACCTTACAGAGCGAGGGATCAGCATTGTCTATTTGGCCTTCCACAGTTGGCTAGATAGGAATGCTTGGATTTTCGAGGACAACAATGTACGTCTGAGGGTGGTGGCAGATGGAGTTCTATTTCATGCGGCGAAGATTATTAGTACTATTATGACAGCTTTCTTTGGGACAACTAGGGACATCTGGGACTCCCATTCTGCTCTTACAGTGACCAAGACTATTTTTATCTTTTGGGAACCCCCACCCCTCGCTTCTCAACATGAACTTCGAAGCAAGTGTCGATAAGGAAGGGGGCAGTGGAGGTGTGGGATTTGTCATTAGAGACTATGATGCCGGATTGGTGGCAGTCGGAGGCCAGTGGATCTTTGATACTTCTATCATCAATGCCGAGCTTAGAGCTGCATAGGAGAGCATCACCTATGCAAGGCTTGCTCTAGGTGTAGATGACATCCTCTTTGAGGTTGACTTGGCTATGGTGATCGAGTAGATTCATGGTCAGTGCAGTGCTGCTGGCGGGATGACGCTATTGCACGACATGTGCAGAATCTTGAGAGAGCATGACTCCTTCCAAACCACTCATAGGGTTTTATGGGCAGGGACCCACTATGTAGGTTGCCAACAAAAGAGAATTCCAAGGCTCCGATTCACCACTTTAGTTTGCCTATTGGTTTGAGGATGATAGGTGCTAGAATAAGAGTGACGTGTGCCAAGCTTTGCCCACAATGTCTTCCAAAAGTAGCTGACAAACTTGACAACACGATCTGAAACTATCGTCTTGGGTAGCCCATGCAAACGAACTACCTCCCTCAGGAATAAAGCAGCGACTCGAGATGCATCATAGGTTTTTGAACAAGGCATGAAATGTGCCATTTTGGAAAATCTATTAACAACAACAAAGATAGAGCCATGGCAGCGTACTGTCTTTGGAAGCCCTAGCATGAAAGCCATGTTAAGATCCTCTCATGGAGAACTCGGAAGGGGCAAAGGCAAGTAGAGGCCGGCATTGGTCTTCGATCTTTTGGCCAACTGACAGGTACGACAAAATTTGATGATGCAGGTGACATCCTTGTGCAGGGTCGGCCAGAAAAAGCGGTCCTCCACATGGTAATTGTTTTGTCACACCCAAAGTGACCAGAAAACCCTCCTTTATGGATCTCTCTGATGATGTGATCGCGAAGAGAGGTTTCAGGGACACAAAGCCTTGTGCCTTGAAACAAATAACTATCATACAACGAATAATCTAGGTGCTGTCGCTGCCGCTAATTTTTTGCAGAAAATTTTGAGAAGATAAGCTGAATATATATATATGAATCATACAACTTTTTGAGCTCTTCAAACCTCATAACCTCTGCATTCAAAAGGGTTAGAAGATGGGCCTTTTAGTTTAATACATCAACCACACGAGTCTCCACACCAGACTTATGCTTCAACACAAAAAAAAAAATTGCTGTAGCACATTAACCCATCGTGCATATCGTGCGTTGAGCTTCTTTTGTGAGTTAATATATTCAGCGAATTATGGTCGATGTAGAGAAAAATCTCCTAGTGAAGAAGATAGTGCTTCCAATGCTTGAGAGTCTGCACCACAGCATAAACTCAATATCATAAGTAGAGTACCTTCTTTTGGCGTCATTGAGATTCTTACTGAAAAATACAACTGGATGTCTCTCTTGACTTAGAACACCCCCAATGCCGACTTGGGAGGCATCACACGCCGCCTTGAAGAGCTGACCAAAGTCAGGAAGACGAAGAGTAGGGGCATGAGTCAACCTCTCCTTATTCTCCTTTAATGCCTTGGTAGCTGCGGGTGACCAATGAAACAAATCGGCCTTCATGCAATTGGTAATTGGTGCTATGATGTTGCTGAAATTTCAGATGAAGCACTGATAGAAAGAAGCAAGGTTGTGGAAGCTCTAGATGTCTTGGATGTTACTCGGCGTTGGCCACCTTGGATGGCTCAAATCTTCTCTAAATCTGCTGCAACTTCTTGATCTGAAATTATGAATCCTACGAAAAGATTGAAGTTTCAGTAAAGAAATATTTTTCAGATTGACATAAAGTTTTTCCAAACGAAGAACTTGAAGGACTTGTCGAAGATGTTGCTGATGCTCCTCTCGGTTGGGACTGAAAATTAGAATATCTTTGAAGTACACAACCACAAATTTGCCAATAAAAGGTTTCAGCACTTGTGTCATCACATGCATGAAAGTGCTAGGCGCATTGGATACGCCAAATGGCATGATCATCCACTTGTAAAGACTATCCTTGGTCTTAAAAGTAGTCTTCCACTCATCTCCGGGTTTGATCCGGATCTGATGGTAGCCACTTCTTAAGTCCATCTTGAAGAAAACAAAGAATCATGCAATAAATCAAACATAATTGGGGAATAGGGAATCGATACTTGACCATTATCCTGTTGTTGGCTCGGCTGTCCATGCACATGCGTCGCATTCCATCTTTTTTTGGAGTGAATAGGACGGGGATGGCACATGGGCTAAGGCTCTCTTTGATGAAGACTTTCTCCAAAAGCTCTTGGACTTGTTGTTGAAGCTCTTCATGCTCCTTTAGGTTCAGTCGGTATGCAGAAAGGTTGCAAAGACTTGAACGTGATACCAAATCAATGGCATGCTAAATGTCTCAAAGGGGTGGAAGTTCCTTAGAAAGTTTCTTAGGTAGTACATCAAAACAATTGTTGCCCAAAGGTGCAGCCCAAGAGGGGGGGATGAATTGGGTCTCTTAAAATTTAAGTGTGAAGAATATGAGTTACTGTTATCTTTCAGTAGCAGTGGAAATAAGATTGCACAAATAAAGTTGTAGCTAAGATGATGAAAGTAAACAGAAATATGTAGAGAAAGAAGAGATAAATCACACACATAAACTCCAAGGTTTATAGTGGTTCGTTGCACTCGCAGCACCTACGTTTACTCCCCAAGCATAGCTTGAGATTTCACTATAACCCAACAGATTACAGCTTGATTGTTTTTTGGGCTCACAATTAAAAATTCAGTTAGTTTTCCTAGGCAACCAACCAAAAATCTATCCCCATTTGTTTTTGGGGCTCACAAACAACCCAGTTGGTTTTCAGATAAACCAACCAAAAACTTTACACCGTTTGTTTTTTCGGGCTCACAAACAACCCAGTTGGTTTTCAGATAAACCAACCAGAAACTATTTCCCTTGCTGAATACTCCTGATTCAACAACTTCCAATTAAGGCTTGGAAGAGCCTTTACAAGTTTCAAATGAATGAAACTGTTACAACAACAGTTAATCCAAATAAATGAATGTTGTAACCAAAAAACTTAAAGCTTCAGAATATATAGAAAGAAACAATAAAAATGGAAGCTGAAGTCGATGAAGAAGTTAGCTGTGGAAGAGTGTCACAGTGCTTGAACAACAGCTCTTCTTGGTGCAATGAGAAGCTTCGACTGATTTCCTCACAGGAATAAGATTCAGATGAATGCCGGTGAGGATGATGAACTGTTAAGCTTTTTCTTCTCTTTTTCTTGGTGGAAACTTTTCTTTCTTGATAGAATTTTTCTATCTTCCTTATTGTTTCCCTTCTAAGGTTCCCTCGAATTTATAGACGAATTTCTCAGCAGGATTTGAATTTCTTTCTTTCCGTTCTGATGGAAATATTTTCTCTTACAAAAGAAGACAAAAGTTATTGCAAGCTTCCATTATAGTCCCAGCAGTACAGGGGTCGACTCATGTAACTCAGGGGTCGACTCTGCTTATTCTGGATCGGCACTTCAAGACATTGAGAGGGCTCTTGCTGTGATAACTTCAAAGGGTCGACTCTTCAATCTTAAGGATCGATTCATCTTCTTCAGGAGTCGCCTCTTTAAACACAAGGGTCGACTCATCGTGTTCAAGAGTCGCCTCTTTAAACACAAGAGTCGACTCATACCATAATTTTTGGCTGACGCTGAGACTGAACTAGGGTTGACTCTTCAAACGCAAAGGTCGACTCTTCAACTTTGGGGGTCGACTCATTTTGAATAAGGGTCGACTCTTCAAACTTTATCTCAGGCAGTAAAAGCTTTCTATTTAATTTGAACTACACAAGGGTCGGCTCATATTTTGCGGGGGTCGACTCATTGTCTGTGCTGCTTGAATAAAATATATCAGAATCAACTCAAACTTTGTCCTTCTTTGCTTAGGGGTTGGCTCAAGCTTTTCAAACAAAAAACTTTAGACTTCACCTTTGATCTCCATGGATTAGATTAAAATCATTTTTCTTTTAGAATATATCCAATGAAGTGTTTGCAAAGAACTTATGATTTTGCAGTGCTTCATTTCTTCTGATTTTTTTTGACCTATAAAATTTCACAATTAAGCCAACATCACTAGTACACAACATCATCTCAAGTATTTTGTAATTATCAAAATTCATCCTTTAGGGTTAACAATCTCCTCCTTTTTGATGATGACAAAACCATTGAGTTTAAAAGAATTTCGCAATAAAGTTCTCAGCAATTATAAGAATTTTGTAATGAAGTTCCGAGCAAATATAACATTAAGAAATACATGCATAATTTCAACAAATTAAGAAGAAAAGTCTTCCCCTATCAGTTACAAACATTTGAATTATGTAGAGTTCTTATTCTTCAACTTTTCTTAAGTTTTTTTTGATAGTGCAGTACCACAGTACCATTATAATTTAAATCTTCCCCTATATATTATTTTTAGTGTAGAGATTGGAATTCTGAATTCATTTCTCATTTCTTATTCTTCAGATCAGAATTCTTTTTACATTTCTTATTTCTTATTTTTCAGATTAGAATTCTTTTCACATTTCTCCCCCTTTTTGTCATCAACAAAAGGAAGAAAAAGAAAAATTTTGATTTTCCTCTTTTTGTGAGCTTAAACATTAAGGATCAATTAACAGTTGTAATAAGGAGAGAGGGTATCAGACTTTTCAGCATATGTATCAGAGCAGCATTCAAACCAAGAAAACATATATTTCAAGAAAGGTAAGTATTCATTGCAATTGAAAAATGAAGTACACTTGATAAATCAAAAAGGTGCAATTAGTATCAGTTAGTGTACAAGTTGCCAAATAGTTATGAAACTTAGTTTAGTACAAGGTTATGTTTTGAAAAACATGGGTTTCAGTCTAAGCTCGGGTTAGGTTCAGTCTAAGGTCAGTCTTGGTTCAAGGTTTTGAAGATGAAGGTCCAGACTGATCTTCCTTTGGCTCTTCCATCAGCTTCTCAATCTTGCTGTTTAGTGCAGAGATGGAGCTAGTAAGCTGAGTGTGTTCTTCCTTCAGTTCTTGAATAGAGCCTTGAACAGAATTTTCTTGATTCCTTAGTTGCTCTTCAATTGCAGCAATTCTTCTTTGCTGATTAGCTGCTAATTGTCTCAACCCTGACTTCTTTGGTCAAGTTAGTGAGATGATGGATTTTGCTAAAACAGACTCCAGAATTAATTAGTGTTGTAATGATGTTGTCCCCAATAGCCTTTAACTGCCACTTCTCAAGTCTGAGTGGAGGATCTGATGGCCTTTGGATTGGAGGAGGTTGACTGACTGGAGGCTTTGTTGGAGGTGTTTGCATAGGGATTCTTTTGCCATTAAGTGGTGTTGGAGTGTCTTGACCACTTTCATCTTGAATTCCTTTTCCTTTATGAGTCCATTTGCCCTCAGTTTTGACAAATCCCATTCTTTTCAGTGATTTGTCATTGTAGACATCAGAAGACAGTAGTTCCTTCTTGGTCTTCCCTTCTAGATTTACATTGAAGTAACAAAAGACTTGATACTATAAGGAAGTGAAGCTCCTTTTCTCTGTCCTTGAGCTTCCATGTATCGGATCATTAAACAGGGTAGATTCAGTGGCAATCCTTGAATCACATGATGCATAACTAATATGTCTCTTTCAAAGACATGATCAAATTTTTCTATCTTCGGGAAGAACATTTTGTTGATCATGTGATGCAGTAGATGCATCTCTGCATTTAGTTGATTGGCACCGATTTCAGTCTAATCTTCTGTGATTTTCTTGTTGAGAATAGTACTTATTCCTTCATTCCTATTCTCAAGATGATCTCTATTTTCTCCATCATTTGGAATCTAAAGAACATCTCTGAGAATCTCTTCAGTGACCAAGATAGGGATGTCTTTAACCTTAGACGAGATTTGTCCTTGTCCAAATCTGGCATTATTGTAGAATTCTCGTACCAAATCTGGGTAGGTCGGCACATTCAGTGAGCAAAGATATTCCCAACCCGTCTCCTTTAAATTCTGCCCTGATGGAAAGTTTTTCATTTCTAAAAATTCAAAATCCATTCTTCTTACGGTAGAGACATTCCTTATGGAGAGGGGACCTTGTTTCGAAACTGAGGAAGGAGGTGACAGAGGGGCCGTAACAGGTTGAGGCGGTGGCGTTTCTTTCCTTTGTGGATTCATTTTCTTTTCTGCCCTATACTTCGTTCTCCTCTCTGTGTGTGGAGTGATACTCTTCCTCTTTGGACCGGATGTTACTTGCTTTATTCTCACCATTGGAAGATCAATCAGAACCTCGGAAAGATTTTCTAGGGTTTTGGATATTTTTGTTTGACGGAGAGTTTGAAGACAGAAAGGCGCTCTAAGGGGTATGAAACATTTCAGGTTCAACGTTTCAGAGAGAGAGAGAGCTTTTAGAGTCCATTTCAAATAGTTTCCACTTTAGTTGACTCATTCAACTAATGAGCTGTCTTCTATAGATTAGGAGTCGACTCTTTTAACTTAAGAGTTGTCTCTTGTAAGTTAGGGGTCGACTCTTTTAACTTAAGAGTCGTCCCTTACTACATGAGTCGACTTCTCATTCACATGAGTCGTCTCCTCAGACAGTTCAAGAAACAAAATCTTTTTAAATATGATTTGAAAATCAATGGTAAACCATATAACAAATCAGCTAAAATTCAACCAATAATAGTCAATCAAAATATGCAATTTATCACTCATAATCATTCATAAAAAAGGATCACAAATGCATAATTCATCTCTAAATTTACGAAAGATTTCTTCATTAAAAGATTTAGTGAAAATATCTGCAATTTGTTTATCATTATTTATAAATTCTATTTTTATATCTCCATTTTGAGCATGATCTCTTATGAAATGATGTCTGATTTCTATATATTTAGATCTTGAGTGTTGTATGGGATTTTTAGTCAGATTTATGGCACTAGTGTTGTCACACCTTATAGCAATTTTATTTTGTTTTATGCCATAGTCCTCGAGTTGTTGCTTAATCCATAGGATTTGGGCACAGCAACATCCTGCAACAATATATTCAGCCTCAGCTGTAGATAGTGCTACGGAATTTTGCTTCTTGCTAGACCAAGAAATTAAGTTTGTTCCAAGAAATTGACAAGTTTTACTTGTATTTTTTCTATCTAATCTACAACCAGCAAAATCAGCATCTGAATATCCAATTAAGTCAATTGTAGATGTCTTAGAATACCATAAACCTAAATGTTGTGTTCCTTTTAAGTATCTTAGTATCCTTTTAACAGTAATTAAGTGTGGTTCTTTAGGATTTACTTGATATCTTGCACACATACAAATACTATGCATTATATCAGGTCTACTTGCTTAAGATAAAGTAAAGATCCAATCATTCCTCTATACAACTTCGAATCAAAGGATTTACCATGCTTATCTTTTTCTAATTTACAAGAGAGGCTCAGAGGAGTACCTATTGATTTTGAATCCTCCATACCAAATTTCCTTAAGATTTCTTTTATGTATTTTGTTGCCCAAGGTGACAACCCAAGAGGGGGGGAGGGGTGAATTGGGTTTTCTAAATTTTTGGTTCTTTAAAAGTTTTCTTGTTAAGAGCTGTGGAAGCTTTCTTAAGTTACTTGTGTGAACTTATCCTAGAGCAAGAATCAAATATAAAGCAAGAATAAATACAAGAATAAACAAGACAATGTACAGTAGTTCGGTGCACTCCAAGCACCTACGTCCACTCCCCAAGCCTCTCCTTGGGAATTCACTATAATCCCTCGAATTACAGTTGGATTGTTTTCCGGGCTCACAATCTAAAATCTTTATAATTTGGTTTTCCGGGATCACCAATAACCTATGTTGGTTTTGCGGGCTCACCAACAACCTAACCGTTGGTTTTACGGGCTCACCAACAAACCTATACCATTGGTTTTACGGGCTCACCAACAACCTACAATGTTGGTTTTATGGGCTCACCAACAACCTTACAAAGAAAAATAGAAAGAAAGTTTAAAGCTCCTAAATGAGCAAATAGATAATTATGCACTAAAAGAAGAGATAAGAAAATAATTATTGCTTTGTAGATTCTCTTCTCTTCTTTGCTGAGATTGCTTCACTCTTCAATGAATTGGTTGAGCTCTTGAAGGCACTTGAATTCTGCTCAACACATTTCTTTTGGATTTGGGATGAAACAAAAAGATGAATCTCTCTAAACTTCGCTTTTCTCTTGAATGTACTCTTTTATTCCACCAAGATACCTTCCCTTGATGAATGGTGGCTTTTAAATACTTCTCCAACGTCCAAAATGTCCTTCCTAGCCATTGGATTGAAGAAACTAGCCGTTTATAGCCGTTGGAAGTTCAAAAAATACTTCTGCACAACTAGCCGTTATGCTGTCAGTAGTGCTCGGGTCGATCCCAATTCTGCTCGGGTCGACCCCAGTGAAATCCAGAGACCATGTTTTCTACGTTCCAGGCTGGGGTTGGCTCCAACATTTTTGGGGTCGGCTCCACTGGGTCAGCTCCAACATTTCTGGGGTCGGCCCCACTAGGGTCAGCTCCAACATTTATAGGATCGGCCCCATTGGGGTTAGCGCCAATTTTCTGGGGTCGGCTCCGCTACAGTGTTTTCAAGAAATATAATTTTTGCATTGGAAGCTTGGGGTCGGCTTTGGCTTCTCTAGGGTCAGCTCCACTTTCCTTGGGGTTGACCCAACCTTGTGCCACTTGATGCCAACGTGTGCCATTTGAGTTCCAAACCTCTCTAAATGTTTCGGGGTCGACTCCAACTCTGTCCCAAGTGCTCTTGAGTTGATTTTACGCCCCGTGTCGACTGTGCCACTTCATGCCAATGTGTGCCAAATGTGCCAGGATCGGCTCCAAATCTCTTGGGGTCGACTCTAATCATGATTCTCTGCATCTTAGGATTAGTCTTGCATATATGATCAATAAAACATATTCCAAGTAAATTACGATGAATGACACAATAAAGTTTCATACCCTTAATAGTTGAAATTACTGAATTGCCCTTTTAGGTATTTTTAATGTGAAACTTTGCCAAAATGGATTCTTAAGCTTCCTACCATTCTCTATTACAAATTTATCTCGTTTATCAATTCTTGAGTAATTTTGACCATATATTCCTAATGTATCATGAATGTATCGAGGATGTGCCATTTATCAATGATGTATCGAGTTAATTTGCATTTCTAATTTGATATGGCCTCAATAGTTGTGTTAATTATCAAAATAACATTATCATTCTCAATCTTTCCCTTCTTGATGATTACAAAATATTGAGTGTAAGCAAATTGGCATTCATATGAAAAGTTAGATTTAACATTCATAAAGTACTTTTGGTTCAAGAGTTTC